>PVIY010017746.1:0-48865 GCA_004026745.1 Myrmecophaga tridactyla
GATTTATAAAAGCATATTTAAACATATTAGCAATCAATGAAATGTACTTTCAACCAGTAATTTGCTGTCATATGAATGAAAGTTGTCATCAGTACTGGTAGAGTTATTATGAGCTGAGCCCCTCACGTTCTTCCCATGGAAATGTAAATTGGTCCAAGCTTTCTGGAAAGCCATTTGCAAGGTTAACAAGAGGCTCTGGAATGGTCAAAGCTTGCTTTCTTCTTTTGTGCATTTCGTCCAAGGACATGAATGTATAATAAATCATTATTAATGTATAAAAATGTTCATGGCAGTGTGATATATATCATCCCTAAACCTGGTAAACTCCCAATTGAGGAAATAGCTCAATACACTTTTGTACATGTAGATGATAGGATTTTGGGCAGTTATTGAATCTGATTTTCTCAAAGAAAACTTGCAAAAAGAAGTTAAGTGGGGGAGAAAAAACAGGATAAATTGAAGTAGCATGATCTGTCAAGTGTTAACCAAAGCCCATTTCCTTTTCTATTTGGTGACATGGCTAGAGAACATTTGCAGTTAGGTGCAGACATGTGGCTGAACTTTAATAAACTTTGGTTAGACATTATCTGCTTGTCTTGGTCCCTAAAACCCTCCCATGAGAGATCACTTTAGAAAGAAGGGGTTGATAATGCAGGAGTCTTCACTATCTTTTCCCTGAATGAACACTTCCTCCCCCAAAATACACACACACACACAGATACGTACAGATAGATACACACACAGACATACACATGCAGACACACAGACGCTCACACACAGTTGCTCTGGGCTATAAGCGAATAATAAACTTTTATCATGGTTGAGCCATTGAAAAGTTTGTGGTGTGGATTTGTTACAGCCATTACTAGCATTACCCTAATTAATACACCAATATGGAATGTATGTCATCCATGGGAACAGAGGGAGAGGGACTGGTGGGAAATAAAAATATTTAGTGTAGTCGTTACAGAGTTATGCTCTGCTTTTTAAGGTAACACAGGTGTCTCTGAGACTGAACAGGGGAGCAGATGGAGAGAACAACCATAACATAAGTCTCACAGGGTCTTCCATGATGGGAAGCAGAATGCTACACATGCATTTTTTGCAGTTTCCAGGTGTGTTCTCATATGATTGCTGTAAGCTGCTGCTCCATTAAGGACCTTTTGGGAGCTTTCAGAATTCTCCATAGTGCCACAGTGCATTGCCATGGCGACCAGTTACTACTGTCTCTCTTGGGACATCTCTGAGGTACCACAGAGCCAGCAAAACTAAAACTATATTTTCACGTATAAATCCTTCCATTTTATTCTTGGTTTCAGCCCTTCAAAACCATTGTTATAAGAGAAAGATAATATATTTTTCTTCAGTGCACTGGGACACACAATCTGTTTCCTTTATTAAGGGATTAATTTTCTCAGACAATGAATTGTGTTAATCAAATTAGGCACCTCAGTTTAATTTAGAGTAGTGATATCACTGGAACGTGTCCAAGATTTCATTTCTAATTGTAATTAAAATGATGAATAAAAATAGTAGTTTAATTAAGTGCCTTTTAATGAAATACCGCTGAGAAAATTTTAGTGTCGAGCAATTAATATCTATATTTTGTTACATTTTATCATGTTTGACCTTTATTGTCAGTGTTGCTGTTTTTCCATATTTATTTAATTTATTCCTAATGATAATCTGTATACTTTGTAGCATTTTTCAGATTCATTTTAGTCAATGTAATTGTAAACTTAAGTAAATTACTCTTATTTTATAAAGACCTGAGATCAAATAATTTTTATTTATCTAACACTATGTAATTTGGGCAAGGTCAGTATATGATCTGTATTATCCAAGTTCTCAAGAGCAAGCAGGTGACACACTTGAAATAATATAATGCAAAGAGAGGATATTTTCAGGAGAGGCCATTTACTAAGACATGGGCGTGGATAGCACAGGAAAAGGGCCTGTATTTCCTCTGGGCCTGAAGGGCTGAGGGAAGGGAGTAAATGCTGGAATCCGGATGGAGAGATTCCTGAAGAGCCAGCTGCCTTGAGAGAATCAGTGATCTTTAAGGAAGAACAGGTGGCAGGGGGAATGATGGGAAATAAAAACTTGAACCTCACTCTTCTCCCTTCCTCTGATCTCTTGCCAAGCTCCCCCTTTGACCTAACCAACCAGAAGACAAAGGAAACACAGGTCATCTTGGGAGGGTGGAGCAGCAGGGGGCTGGGGTGGGAGTTGAGGTGCAGAGAAAGGTAGAGAAGAATGGAGGGGCAAGGGATTAAGCAGCCAGAGGACCAAGTGGGCTCTCTTTATTGTTTTCATAATCTCTGAGTTAGTCTGTACTAACTCAGAATATGATTAATTTGATTTAAACATTTCTGTATTAGCCCTTGGTAGTTTGTCTCTCAGCAGTTGACCCCAAAGTTTAGATGTTTTAATCTTTAAGGGATTTATTTATATGGAGGCCTGTGTAATCTTTTTGGATTTCAAGGAGCAAGGAAAATCAAGGACACAAAATTGGTCCAAAGAATATGAGTCAGTATTGGAAGGAAATGGGGATTATGATTGTTACACCACGTGGGTCACTTAAGATTTTCCTTTATCGTTTATCTATTTGTCTTTAAGCCCACGTGTGAGCCCCACAGTGAAGGGTTTGCAATGATGAGAACATTAAGCTAGTGACATACCATATATCTATGTCTATGATATAGATATATAGATATATAGACTCTGTGCAGGAGTATATAAACACGTCCTTGAGGTGGAGTAATTGCTGAAGCAAGATCAGACGTGTCTACAAACGGAGTGAAAATACAGTGCGAGAGAACTTCCAGCATCAAGCTGTGGTCCGTAAGGAGGCCGAAGGTATTAACGAGAGCAAGGCAGCTGTTCGTGCCAGCAGCACCAGCAATTGAATTAGGAAACAGCTCTGCGGCTGCAAGGGCAAGGGTGAATGGCAGTGCAGAGGAGAAACTCACAGGAGACCTTGCTTTGCAGGTCCCTGGATTGAAGAATGCATCTTTTTTCTGCTGGTGAATACATACAGTCTCAGGCACCAGGGATATCATGATAACTCTGCCAGACATGGCCCTCACCCTGATGCAGATTAGACTCTAGCTGAGAAGACAGGTAAGTGAGCAAGTGATGTGAGCACTGCGGCTGTTCACGCCCTTTGGAGGCTGAGCGAGGAGGTTTGCTGCTGTTGAGGGTTGGGGCCGAGTCGGGAGAGGATGGTTTATTACTGATACTGCGATCCTGGTGTGCTCTTTGGGTTGCTGTGACTTGAAGACATCTGATGACAACTTTATATGTTCCTCTAGTGCCATGTTTACCACATTGTGTACTTTACAATAGTGATTTCTGTATAGAGATGCTTTTTCTGGTTCAAAATGAAAGAAAGAACAGCTTTTGTTTATCACCATATTCCCCCCAGCAGGAAGTCTAGAGTCACTTAGTGCAGGGTAGGTTTGTTTAATTAAACCAAGTAATGGGTTGCTATGAAATGTAAAGTTATGGTCTCAAGAGTCTGGGCATTTTGAAACTGACATTACTTTAGAGTCATTTATATACCAGGTCAAAGAAAATTGCCACAGAGATGAAAAACCAGAGGCCTCTCCCAGGCCAGGGGTCCTGAGGCACAAATGTAGCACATCAACCCTCCTGCTGAGGGAACCAATTTTCGTCATCATAACAATGAAGACGGACTAGCTTTAAATGCATATCAAAATACACAGAAGTCATGGAGTCCATGACTATGCTTTATACATATGAGTTGAAATTCCTGGTAAATAAAATATTACAAAGTCCTTAGAGCACTTTCATTGAAAAATGATGCCTAATACTCTGAACCAGTAGTTGTACACTTCAGCTGGTTTGTACATATATCTCAATAAAATTGCATTAAAAAATGCCTAGAATATCCATTAGCATAGTGTACTCATTTAATAGAAGTATGAGCTCTTCTTTTAAATTTTGTTTTCTGAAGATATTGGGCATACTACTTCCAAGGAAGATGGTGGAGTAGGGAGCTCCAGAACTTGGTCCTTCCACCAAAACAACTCGTAAACAGGCAGGAACTATCTGAAACAACTATTTTGAAATTCTGGAGGCCAGAAGAACACTGTACAGCTTTCAGGGAAGAGCTGTTTGTTTTATGGTATCTGAGGCAGGAATTACCTTATAAATGTTTAATATTATATAATATCAAATTTTCCATAATCATAAGAAGTTTAACTTATTGCCATTATAGAAGCCACGGTTTTCCTAAATTTCTCTGTAATGTTTGATTTTGAACAAAATTTCAGGTCTATGCAAACTCAATTTTCCCCCTTTTGTGGAATGCTGAGGTGAAGTGGCCCAGCATGTGGGCTCTTGAAGCAGTATGCTGGCAATATATGGGAAAGATGAGGAGACATCACTCCCATGACTGTTACATTATAGAGACCATGTCTTAGCATTCTGGAGGAGAGAATAGCCCTTCCTGGATTTGAAGACGTTATGACAGTTTATGAGACTGCCCCGTGAGAAGGCACTGCAGTCTGCCTGTAGGGGCTGAGAAAAGCCCTACCCAACAGCCAGCAAGAAAATGGGGATTTCCTGCAACCACAAGGAGGAGAATTCTGCCAACAAACCAAGGGGTCTTGGAAGTGTGTCTTTCCCCAGTTGGGCATCCAGAGGACAACGCATCTTAGGCATTGTTGACATAGTGAGGACAGCCTTGTGAGATCCTGACCAGAGGAGCCAGCTAAACCCCGCGCTGACTCCTAACAGACTGAAAGTCTGAAATAATAAATGTGTGTTGTTTTGGTAATTGGTTAAGTGACAATAGAAAAGTAATACATGCAACGCCACCTCTTAATAGCTATGCAACTTTGGGGAAATTCTCTAACCATTGTGTGATTCAGATTCCGAATCTCTAAAATTGAGATGATCATTTTGTAATGATAATCAGTGGATAATGTATTATCATCATGATGGTTAATCCACATTGTTCAGACCGCTGTAATAATTAACTGAAATAGTATATATAAAATATAGAAGAGTCCATGTTGAGGGCTCAATGAAAGCTAGCAGTGGTGGTGGTGATGACCTAAGGAGTGATTACAAATAGCAAGCAATTTCTACTCAAGTAACACTTTTTCTTCTCAAATAACACTCCTGTTCACAAGTTCAATCAATGATATGACATTAGTAGAAGGGAACATAAAAAAAACATTCTCAAACACTAAGCTTAATTCCTTAATACTTTCTACAGTTAACTATTAGAATTATTTTCTTATCTTCAGGTATGAAAGACCGTGGTTTTGAAAAAATCTTTTCCTAAAATAAATAGATGAACAAAGCATAGTCCAAATTTATTTATTTTTCTAAAATCATGGGCTTTGAATCTCTAGAAACCCTCAAGAATAAGTTGATAAAGTGTTACCAAAATAAACTAATAGAAGCAAGGATGTGCTGGAATGACATGAACACTGAAATCAAAATCAAAATGGTTTATTTTAGGGAAAAATAGGAAGAACAACAATACTTTCTCAACATCTTGTTTTTGCCTTTTGTAAAATGGCAACAATATAACTGATAGGTTTTGATATCTCTTTAATTGTTCATTTTCTGTAGTTCTCTGGGACTAAAACTCCATGTATATAACACAGAGAAGAGGATGGAGGGCTCACAATAAGATATCTTAAAAAGCAAAACTATCATGCAACCAACTGCTGTGCTCACTCTTTTTTTTCTAGTTATATTTTAGATTTCCCATATGACTAAAACAGCCCTCTTGAAGCTTACACTGATCCACTGTACAGCATTCTCTCAGTGGAAATAGTTTGCCTTTTTGTAAGCATCAAATGATAGAAAGACTTTTTTTTTTTAACTTTTGCTTTGTATTGAGAACAACTGATGAAAGGTATTTTCTGATTATTTTAATTTAGAAAGAAAAGTCAAATTATCTTCAGGACACTTTGAGAATACAGGGTATAGAAGGAAAGTGTTAGGATTTTTAAATTTACACAGCTGATAAATATTTAGACACTAATTATATACGAAGTTTTGACATTAGTGGCCATTTGGAAACTTAGATATCCTGAGTTCCAGATTGTAAAAATTTAATGATGCACTTAACTCACCCATGCAGAATAAATTTTGGTTGACTAATGCATAGAGATGAATTTTGGAATGCTATGTGACTGATATCCTATGAACAATAAAAGGAGTTTTTATGCCCATAACATTATTAAAGTTGAGTAAATGTCCCCCATAGCTCAGTGAACTGTGTCTCGAATGTCATAGCACCTTTCTTGAGGGAAATTTCTTGTCATGGGCTTGAGTTAGCTATTTTAAGACTGCAGTTCTACCTCTTCTCAAGTTTATAAACTGTACTATAGATGAATATCTACCTATCTATTTTATCTATCTGTCTGTCTGTTCATCTAGTAACCCTTTAATTTATCACCCAGACCAGCATCTTTTGAAAGTAAAAAGTGATTCTACTATTAATAATGCTATAACAACAAATGAAAACTGGGACTGTCCTAGGCAAACTAGGGTCTGTAGTCGACCCTAAAAATTATGTACCATCTAAGCCCTGATAGAAGCAAGGAAAAACTATAGAATTCAACCAACATTTTCATTCAACAAATATCTACCGAGCACAGATATGTTATTAGGTGTTCAGTTTGTTCTCTAAGAATGGTAAGAGATTACCATTCTTCTCAACTTCGTATCTCCCTCGAACATTGAGTTTTTGTTGGAAGGTCAGTTCAAGCTGTTGTTGGATGCACAGGATGCAAGAGAGTTCTTTATGATTTGGGCTTTACTGTGCCTTTGGAGGTTGCTAATCAGTCCTGTATTAAGATGAATATGATAGTTTGTTCCCCTACCCTGTTCTGCCTTATGTTTGCCATTGTTGTTTAATTGTTTGCTTGCCTATCAGTGACTCTTCTCTTCTACTCTGAGAGTGTCTCCTGTTTGAGAGTTCAGTACTACTTTCAATATTTCCTCTTTCGTCTTGTTTCTGTTTCATATATTTTGCATATTCTGACTCAAGATGTCTCTTTAAAGTGTGTTTTTGATAGCTTCTGAGTTAGAGTTGTTCCAAAACATTGAGAATTCTGGACATTTGTTCTCTGGCCATGGTGGAAATCTGGAGGGCTGACATGAACATATGAGCATCTAATATGAAGTAGGCAGTATGGTAATTTGCATATATTATTTCAATGACAGTCTTATGAAATAAGACTATAATAATTTCTTTCAGATGAAGAAATGCAAACTCCCAGAATGTAAATACATTGCAAAAAGTAACCAGAACTCAAATTCAAATCTTATTTGACTGTAGGTTCTTGCCTCCCATGATGCCTTGCTATAAATTTTAAGAAAAATCAAATAACTATCTTGTTAGCTTATGTGCTTTCTTGGTGTGAAGACTATTAACATTTTGTTCATGGAATTTGCCTGGAAGCAAATTCTGAAAAGTAATAAACATGCAAATCTTTGGAATTTTATAGGAAAATATAGCTTGCTTTTTCCCTTTTTTTTCAGTTTTCTTTCACATACTTGGAAAACTATAAATTTAACATTCTTTCTTTGCTGCCACTTTTGGGTGAAGCAAGGCATGGATTATACATCTTACTTATTTTAAGATTACCAGTTCTAATGAGAAAAAGTGGTTTCCTATTACTTTACTGTGAATGACTCAGATAAAAGATTTCAATAGGAACAATACAATAGTAGATGATTTGAGAATTTGATATTCACTGTGGGACAAGATTTGTATTGTGAATATTAATGAATAAGTTTGGCATTATTATATCATTATGCTTTTAGAGGAAAATGGTTTCATTAAATTAGTTCATACTATGGTGCTACTCTCGCACTAAACAGTACACTCAGCAGCTAAACCTTAGCTTCATCATGAGTTCTAGGAAGGGGTTTCTAAAGAGAAATGGGGAATTGCTGGATTGTCAAAAATGGTTGACATGACAGTGAATGGTGTCAGACAATGAAGTTAATGGTTAGCTGAAATTTTCCATTTTAAAATTATCTTTCTCATGTAAATGAATCTGTTGAGCATCATTTGACTTTTCAGATTGTAGTAACAGCATGTTGAAGTATGAAATCTGTTCTCCAATGACTTATTTAAATGGAAATGAACATATCATGTTTTTTATTTTCAAGATTTTGAAAATTCAATTTTCAATTTTATCTTAGTAAAGTTTAACTGTTCATGAATGGGTAAAAAATTTTCATCTTAAAAAAAATCCATTGAGAATTTTTTTTAATCTGTTGTGCTGGTTTGAAATGATGTATGGACCCTAAAAAAGCCATGTTTTAATCCTAATCCCATTTTGTAAAGGCAGCCATTTCTTCTAATCCCTACTCAGTATTGAATGTTTGAAACTGTAATTAGGTCATCTCCCTGGAGATGTGATTTAATCAAGAGTGGTTGTTAAACTGGATTAGCTGGAGGCATGTCTCCACCCATTTGGGTGGGTCTTGAGAAGTTTCTGGAGTCCTATAAAAGAGAAAACATTTTGGAGATTGAAGGAGATTCAGAGAGAGTAGAGAGTCCATCAGCCAGTACTTTGGAGATGAAGAAGGAAAACGCCTCCCAGGGATCTTCATGAAACAGGAAGCAAGTTGAGAAAGCTAGCAGATGATGCCTTGTTCGCCATCAGCCCTTCCAGCTGAGAGAGAAACGGTGACTGTGTTCCCCATGTACCCTTTCACTTGAGAGAGAAACCCTGAACTTCATTGGCCTTCTTGAACCAAGGTGTCTTTCCCTGGATGCCTTAGATTGGACATTTCTATTGGGACATTTTCTTGGCCTTAGAACTGTAAACTAGCTACTTATTAAATTCCCCCTTTTAAAATCCATTCTGTTTCTGGTGTATTGCATTCTGGCAGCTAGCAAATTAGAACATCTACCTAGTCAAATTTTGGGGAATATATATTAAATTCTCCATGGACAAAAACCCAAACTTTTAAAAATTGTGTATAATGAGATAGAAATTTCAAGTTCTGTTGGAAGACATTAATTCCATTTCTGGTATTTGATCCTCAGTCCTTATTTGTCTTTCAGTTTGCGATGTAGGGGTATTTAGCTTTGAATAGAAGATTTTGCTCTGTCAACCCTTCTGTATTCCAGCTATTAAATTTTCAACTGCCTAGTAGGAATCCCCTACTGCATAGCCATCCAAACCCTTGTATAGTCAAATCTAAAATGAAAATTCATCTTTTTGGACACAAAGGTGAGTTTTTTTTCAGAGTTATCACACTTATGTTTATTTATCAAATAGTTACTAAGATACTTTTGTGTTCCAGGCATTGTCCTAGAAGTTAGCATGACAAGAAGAACACAATAATATCACAGCTAAGCTCTCATGGGATTTACATTTTAATGTAAAATAGTGTAATAGCATTGCTATTCTCATATTTTCTCAGGATAAAAATAATAAAGGCATTTTGACTCCATAATCTTCTTCGTCCCTTGTATACATTCAGCCATAAAATTTTGCCAATGGTTTGGTCACAATCTCTCTCTTTTTTATTTTCCTCTTTCTTGAAATTTCTTGGTCATTGCTCTGGGTGAGGCTCACTTTACCTTAATCATGGACAAATTCCAAGACTACCAGCTTCCATTTGGTTTCTGGGTCAGTCTGTCCAGTCCAGTACACATGCACCAGAATTCTCTCCCTCATGCTTGCTAGATCTTTCAATAGTTGTTTTCCCATTGTTACACTAGAAGGGGGCAGGGTGTATATTTAAAGCTAATACTCCAAGTGAGAAATTCTAGAAACATGAGAAACTGAATGGAGTCCTTTCCTTTCTCTTCCTAACTACAAATTATATGTTGCTTCTCAACCGAGGTAGTCATTGGTTTTGCTCACCAAATATTTCTGTCCCTCTGCTTAATGCATACTGGCCCATGTTTTCTGCCCCCTTGTGTTTGGGTAAAGTCCTGTGAATAGGTCTGGACAAAGAGTTATGGGTGGCAAAGCTCCATGTTAATTTCAAACCAGTTAATTCCAAAGCTTTATGTTAATTCTGTTGTGAGACTCTCCAAAGCTGAGCATTCATGAGCTTTGGAGCTCATGGTGTTTTGCTCATCTTGGGTTGCAGAGTTAAGGAGGGTCAGAGTCTCCAGCCAATCTACAATAGACTTATGAGATATGAACAGTTAAGCCAAAAGAATTTTGGAGATAATTTTTACCATAGCATAATTTAGCCCACCTTGACTGATGCATGAGCTAAACAACTAGATAATAAGGAAACAGGCCACTTTGTCTTTCACTAGCTTGGAACTGCTATGGCTCCCCCAAAATATGTAGATTTTCCCAGTTAGCCACCAAAGAAAAATAGCTACCCATGGAAAGAAGATTTCATCAGAATATACAGAATATAGGTCAACAAAAAGGAGCTTATGGAGAATGTAAGTGACAACTTAGAACATAAGAATAATAAGATCACTGAACAGAAGTTTCCAACCAAACATTAAATGAATCCTACCAGATGAGCTGCCAAGTGGTAAGCAATGAAACTTCATGTGCTTTCTTTATGTAAATGTCTAAAGATATACTGTATGGAATTTGTTAATATTACTGTAAAATGAGGACTCGGAACCATAAGGGAGATTTTATAAAGGAAATTTAAATAATAAAAACTGAAGCTATACACTTAACAGAAAATTCTATGATTTGGTACTATGTAGAAAAAAATGAATTAAATGTTATAAAGATTTTCCTCAGGCATTAAAAAAGGAAAAGACAAAGAGGTGACTAAAACTTTCATACTGTTTGTGTCAGAAAAGTAGAGCATAAATAGAATCTTTTAAGTTGAGGAAATATATAGGGGAAACATTGGGAATCATGCTTTCAAAACATAGTAAACGAGAGAAAAGGAAGCTTCCCATATGAACAATGGAAAAAATACAGTGAAACTTCTGGATTAATTAGTGAAAAATGCAATGAATGCCAACTTGTTCTTAATAGCAAAAAATAATAAAAAGGTAAAAAAACAGTTTAAAACATTAAATAATGGAAAATGAACAAATAAACAACTTAAATAATTTGTTTCAGTTGTTAGACTAAATGTGAACAGATGAGTTTTTCCTCTTTGAATATTAGGAACTATAATAATGCATTAGAAAAGAAAACTAGCTATATTCTCTTTATGAGAAATTCATTGAAAACATGCACATCAATAAAACAAAATAAAATACGATAGAGAAAAATTGACTGTAAATATTGACTTAAGAGATACCAAAGACAAAAAATAATCAACAACAATAACTAAAAATGGCAGAAGAGGAAACATTAACACCAGATTTATTCAAGAAAATGTAATATTAAAAACACTAAAAATATCAATTGACATAAAGACAATGCTTGGAAGAAGTTATAACTTCATTAACCTGAATACACTAAACACATATGGTTAAAGCAAAACTAGTAAAAATTCAAGGAAAATCTATGAAAGTAATGTCCTAATGACAGATATTGATGTAGTTTTCTCAATATTAGACAAGTCTTGCAGAAAATCAGTGGAGACTAAGAAATTGATTGCAACAATCAATAATCATGATTTAAATAGGCATATATAAGTGTTAATGGAAAAGATATTTTATATGTTCAGGGAATATTCATGTGATTGATCCCAAAGTAAAACTTAAAAAATTAAAAGAATGGAGATATTACAAACCACATCCTCTGATCATGATCCAATAAAATTAAAATTAAATGATAGAAACCTGACCACAAACATTTATACTACTTGGCATATTAGCTTGTTAAATGCTGCTGGAATGCAATATACCAGAAATGGAATGGCTTTTAAAAAGGGAATTTATTAATTTCCAACTTTACAATTCTAAGGCCATAAAAATGTCCAAATTAAGGCATCCAGAAAAAGATACCTTCACTCAGGAAAGGCAATGTCTGTCACATGGGAAGGCATGTGGCTGGCATCTGCTGGTCCTTGTTCCTGGTTCTGTTGCTTCTGGCTTCTGGTGCCAGTGGTTTTCTCTTTAAACATCTGTGGGACTTCCCTTAGCTCCTCTGGGACGCAACTCTGGGTTCTGGCTTGCTTAGCATCTCATGGGAAGGCACATGGTGACATCTGCTGGCCTTTGCCTCTCTAGGCGTCCATGTCTAGGCATCTGGGTCAGTTCTGAAGCAATTATGTTTACTCCAAAATGTCTTCCCTTTTAAAGGATTCCAGTAAACTAGTCAAGACCCACCTTGAATGAGCGAAGTCACTTCTCATCTAATCATAAGATCACACCCACAATTGGGTATCTTTCATCTCCATGGAAACGATCCAATCAAAAAATTTCTGCCCTACAATCCTGAATCAGGGTTAAAGACATGGCTACCCCCATGAGATTGGATCAAAAAAAGAACATGGCTTTTCTGGGGTACAAACAGCTTCAAAATGGCATACTTGAATATTATGAATAATAGTCTTACATAACTCTTGGCTCAAAGGGGTAATTAAAAATGGAAATGATGAATTGTCTACAGAACAATGAAAAGAACACTTCAAACCATAAAGGATTTGGGATTGGAAACCATGAGTGAACATTTATAGTCTTAAACGCCTTCATTTTTAAAAAGGGAGGAAAATCAAATAACCCAAGTACTTATAATAAGAAATTGGAAACAAAGAACAACGAATAAAATAAAAGAAACCAGGTGAAAAATAATGAGATAAAATTAATGAACTCTAAAATTAAAAGTAGTGAAACCCTTAGATTCAAAAGGTACTTTCTTGAAAAGATAAATACAAACACCTTGTGACCCTGACTGTGAAAAAGAGGAAGTAAAATGACAAGTTTATGAATGTCTGAGGCGATAGGAGAATTAGAAGACTTTGTGTAACCCTATGACAATATAATTAAAATCATAAAAGAAATGGATGGTTTCCTGTCAACATATGGATTCCCCAAATTGACACCAGAATATGTGGAAATTTTTAAATATTGTTTGGAAAAGTGATTAAATCCATTAAAGCCAGATTGATTTTGTGATAGATTATATTATTGATGTAAATACTCACTTTTCCTCATGATAGGTGGACTGTATTCCCCACCCTTGGATTCTTATTCACCCTTGTGACTTTTTTCTCCTGTGGTATCTGAGCCATAAGAAGACCTTTGAGAAGTGTTCATGTGTTGCGGCTACACTCCTGCTTATCTACCATTGACATGAGAAGAAGTCTTGGGTTTGTATTGTGGTCTAGGAAGCAGCTTAGAGCCATGTGGAGCATATTCAAGACATTCAGGGGAACTAAACCTAGAGCAGCGGAATCTCATTATCACCTTTCCATCTATTGAGAGTAAGCAATTTTTTTTTAAGCTACTGAGTTTTGGGATGGTTTGCAACTCAGCATTTTTTGATGATAAAACTAATGCAGGCTTGTTGCTGTATTTTATTTACTTTTGCAAGAGCAGATTATTAATATAGTTGTTTTGTCTTTCTAATATAAAGAAAAAGCTTAAAAGCTTCGAATTCATTTTATATGTAATTCTACACCTCTAGTTACAGAATACGCATTCTTCTAAAGCTTATGTGGAACATCTGCAAATCTTCATGTACTATGTAAATTGATGTACAATGTATAGGAATTGTACAATGTAAATTGATCATGTATTCTGCCAGGAAGCAAGCCTCTACAAATTTTAACAAGACCATCTTTTCAGACCATAATGCAATCAAGTTAGATGTCTAATGTTTTAGACAATGCATGAACATCTATTGTAGATTGAAAAAGTAAAGAAAGACATTTCTATGTAAGTAAAGCTCAAAGAGGAAAATATAGTAAAAATGAAAAAATTATTTAGACTTAAATGATAATGAAAAGTGAACCTATCAAAAGTTGTAGAACATAGCAAAAATGGTACTTGGAAATTTATAACCTTGAACACGTATAATAGAAAGAAAGGTGGAAAATTAATGAGAAGCCTCCAAACTAAGAAGTTATCACAAAAAACAGTGAAATCATCAAAACTGTAGGAGGAAAAAGATAATAGAAATGAGAATATAATGAATAAAACTGAGAAAAGATACAATAGAGAGGATCAAGAAGCAGAAGTTTGTTTCTTTGAAAAATTTAATGGTTCATAAAAATCTGATAATTTTTCTGAGAGAAAGAGAAAGACAGTTAAAGAGAGAGGTGCCCGGAAAGGAAGACACAATACTAAGGGTAACAGTACAGCAATTTGATGCCAACAAATATGAAAAACTAGGTGAAATGAAAATTTACTAGGAAAATGCAACTTAGTGCAAATAACTATGGAAAAAATAGAGTAATATATGTATTAAAATAATTAATTAGTAGTTGAATCAGGCCTAAATGATTTTGCCTGTCATTTGTGTACTTAAAAGGAACAGATCTAGTTTAGTACAAATTCTTTCATAGAAGAGAAAAATGACAGAATATGCCCTAATGCATTTTTTTCTTTTTTAAAATATTTTTATTGAGAAATCGTCACACATATAGTCCAACCATAATATTCAATGGCTCAAAATATCATCACATGGTTGTATGTTCATCACCATGATTATTTTTTAGAACATTTGCATCACTCCAGGAAAAGAAATAAAAAGAAAAATCATACATTCCATATCCCTCCTGCCTGTTGACCACCAATATTTCAATCTACCCAATTTATTACCCTTTATCCTGTATTATTTATCTGTTTTGTATCCTTACTTTTTTTTTTTACTCATCTGTCCATACCCTGGATAAGAGAAGCATCAGACACAAGGTTTTCACAATCACGCAGGCACCTTGTAAAATCTACGTAGTTATACAGTCATCTACAAGAATCAAGGTTACTGAAACACAGTTAAACAGTTTCAGATACTTCTCTCTAGCTACTCCAGCACTCCTTAAACTAAAAAGGGGTATCTGTATAATGCGAAAGAATAACCTCTAGGATAACCTTTTGACTCTTTTTGAAATCTCTCATGCACCGAAAATTTATTTTGTCTCATTTCTCTCTCCCCGTTTTTGGTCAAGAAGCCTTTGTCAATCCCATGATGCTGGGTCCTAGGTCATCCCTGGGAGTCAGATCCCACATTCCCAGGGAGATTTACACCCCTGGGAGTGATGTCCCACATAGGGGAGGAGGGCAGTGACTTCACCTGCCAAGTTGGCTTAGAGAGAGAGAGAGAGGCCACATCTAAGCAACAAAAGAGGTTCTTTTGGGGTGACTCTTAGGCATAATTATAAGTAGGCTTAGCTTCCTGTTTGCAAGAATAAGCTTCATAGGGGCGAGCGCCAAGATTGCGGGCTCAGCCTATTGAATTGGTTGTCCTCACTGCTTGCAAGAATATCAGGAATTCCCCAGATGAGAAAGTTTAATTTTTCCTCCTTTCTCGCCAGTTGCCCAAGGGGAGTTTGCAAATTTTTTTTATTCTTTGCCCAGATTACTCTGAGATTTATTGGGATATCATACTAACCTGTACAAACCAACAAGATCTCGTGCCTTATTCAAGATTCCATGTAATTATGGTATTCAAATAAACTGACCATACAAGTTAAATTAGGTAATGCACTACCCAAAATATGAATTTTGCACCAAATAAAATCTCTCCCTTTGGTCTTGCACAGAAGTTGAAGTTTGAAATATATGCAATATCATCGTTTACCAAGTATTTTGATTTACCTTAGTCCTCTCTAGATCAACTTCATTCGAATGTCTAGTTGAAGTCTGATCACTTTTTCATTTTTTTTTACAGTTGCTGAATGGGTATTGCTAACTTTCATAGCTTCAGATCATTAACTCTGAGTCTCAGGTGTCACATAAATATCGGAAGTTTCAGGGAACAGCCTGGTTATATATATACAAATAGCTCAGCACCTCAGTATTTAGAAATAACAGTTACAACTCCTGAATATATGTAAAAGCTTACAATTTAGAACCCTTTACAATAGGCCCCAATCTGATAACCCATGCTCTTGACTCCATTTTACTGAGTTTTTATATTATAGTTAGCCCGTATGAGTGAGGCATAATATTTATGTTTTTGTTTTTAACATTTCATTCAACATACTCTCCATAAAGTTCATTCACCTAGTTGCATGCCTCACATATTCATTCCTTCTTGCAGCTGCTCAGTAGTCCATTGTATGTAAACACCACAGTCCCCCTTTTCTTCCCTCAGTCTTTGTACCCTTAGGCCACCTCCGTCCATTACAGATCATGAACACTGCCACCATAAACCCCTATGTACAAATGTCCATTTGTCTCCTCACACTCGATTCCTCCAGGTTGCAGGATCATATGGCAACCCCATCCCTAGCCGTGTCTTTGCCACCATAATCTACATGAAGACATTTCCATTTCTTCTGCAAAGAATCCACACCTCTCTCCCATGCCCCCCACCTGTTGACATTTAGTTTTGGCATAATGCCTTTGTTACATTCAGTGGAAGCATATTGCAATGTTACTGTTGACTATAGACCCTAGCTTGTGTTGATTGTATTTTTTCCCTGTATACCTTCTGTGGTAGTTAGGTTCAGGTGTCAGTTTGGCCAGGTGATGGGGCCTGGTTCCGTGGCTGTGGACTTGAACCATTAGCTTGTGAAACTCATCCGTGGTTGATTACATCTGCAGTTGGCTAAGGGGAGTGCCATCCACAAAGAGTGATATTTAATTTAATTAGCTGGAGGCTTAAAAGAGAGAGTTCAGAAGAGAGCTCAACACAGTATAACCCAAGAAGCTCAGCATACCTCATCTCAGCACTCGCAGCTCAGCCCAGAAATTTGGAGATGCAGAAAGGAATTGCCCTGGGGAAAGCTGTTGGGACACAGAAGGCAGGAGAGAAGGCCAACAGACATCACCCTGTGCCTTCCTGTGTAAGAGAGAGCTTCAGATGAAAGTTAGCTGCCTTTTCTCTGAAGAACTATAAGTTTTTAAACTAAATAATTCCCCTTTTATTAAAAGCTTTAATAAAATTAGCTTTGATAGACTAAAACACCATCCCATTTTCAATACCTTGCCATGTTGACATTCATTTGTTCTCTCTCATGCAAAAACGGTAGAGTATGGAAAAGAAAAAACATATATAAGCCAAAATAATTCATGAAAATAGATACAAAATCATTTAAAAAAGTAATACCAGATAGAATAAAGTAGGATATTAAAATATAATGCATTATGTAATTGTTTTTGATGTGTAACAAATTACTCCCCAAAACTTACTAGCTTAAAACAAGAAACATTTATTAAATTGTATGTTTTCTGAGAGTCAGGAATCCATGAGTGGCTTAGCTCTGTGTCTTTCATGAGTTTGTGGCCAAGATTTTGACCAGGGCTTCAGTCAAATGAAGTCTTGCCCTGACTGAGACCTGCTCCCAAGATGACTCATTCACACAGCTAACAGCTGCTGGCAAGTGTTCTGTTTCTTATAGGCTGTTTCTTGCTGCTTGTGCTACTCCATAACGCTGCTCAGAATGGGAGCTGGCTTCCCCCAAAGTGAAAATCAGAGAGAGAGGAAGGAACTAAACTGAAGCTGTGTCTTTTATAACCTAATCTCAGAATTCTAGTAAAGAAATGGGTTGAGCAATATGTTAATCCCATATTTAGGATTATGTTTTTAAACTTTACCATCTCCTATTCTTACCTTATGAGTTGAGTTTAGAAAATAACCTCTATAAAGAACCATCTAAAATGTGTCTTTAGGGATGCTGAAAAGTAATTTTGAAGTGAGGGAATATTTTTGAATATTTGATTTTAATCAGTAATTGCTGTGCATTTCACAAACTGCAGAGAAATAGCTTTCACTCCAGATGGAAAGAGAAAGGATGTTAGAAACTACACTAAATTGGGATTCACAGTTTTCATTTACTCTTGATTCATTTGATGCAATGATTGAAAAAGTGTGAAAAGTAACACCACCTGTATTCATTTGTTAAGGTGCCAGAATGCAATATATAAGAAATGGAACAGCTTTATAAAGGGAATTTATTATGTTCCACTGGTTCCATTGCTTACACCTTCTGATGCCAGTGGTTTCCTCTCTAAGCATCTGCAGGCCTTCATTTAGCTCCTCCAGGACACAACTCTGGGTTCGGGCTTGCTTAGCATCTTGTGGGAAGGCACATGGAGATATCTGCTGGTCTCTGCCCATGTCTAGGCATCTGCTCTCTCTGTTGGCACTTTAAGTATTTCCAAACATCTGTGTCTCTGTCAGATCTGAAGCAACTGTTCTCCAAGCATCTGAGGTCTCTCCAAAATGTCTCCTCTTTTAAAGAACTCTAGTAAACTAATTAAGACCCACCTTGAATGGGTGGAGTCACATCTCCACTTAATCAAAAGGTCATATCCATAATTGGTTATGTTACATCTCCATGAAAGTAATATAACCAAAAGGTTACACCCATAATTGGGCATGTCACATCTTTGTGGAGATATCTTATCAAAAAGCCATACTCACATTTGGGAGCACCATATCTCTGTGGAGATAATCTGATTAAAAGAGTTTCCAACCTTCAGTGTTGAATCAGGATTAAAGGACATTTCTCTTCTGAGGTACACAACACTTTCAAACAGGCATACCACCCCTAAGCTCAAGTTCTTTGTTAGTGATGATCTAATTATACTAGGTCAACTAATAAGCAAGTTTCTGAAATTGTTCTTTAATGCATTTCAAAGTGAATATAGGAAATTCCAAGTCACTGGACCTCTTCACACAGCCCTACACTACTACTTTCTTGATAATTTTCACCTGAGGCTATGCTAGACTACAGGCAAAATATAAAATTGCTTTTCCCTCTAAATTTTAATGTGCAATGGAGCCTTAAAATTTAAAATTGCTACAGCATTCATTGGCATACTAAACTAAGAGATTATAGCCATCTAAAAACAAAACAAAATGATAGTAGATCAAGAAAACTCAAAGTTACTGCTAATTACTTCATCCAAAAATATTTATTGAACATCTACTATATGCCAGAAACTGTTCCAGTACTGAGGATATGAGCATTTCTTACCATTGTAGACTTTTGCACTAGCTGGGAGAAACGAGACATTCACACTCCAAAACCCACCTCCAAAAAGAGCCACAGACTAGGTAGAGTGAAGATTTTTCAAGGTGTAGTAACCAAAGGATATTTTCTAGAATACTTAAAAACTGCTAAAAATCAAGGAGAAAAGATAAAAGTCACTAGAGAAATGGACAAAAGACATGAGGAGATAATTCATAGAAGAAACTTTAATGGCCAAAGAACATGTGAAAAATGCACTCAGAAGAAATTGGAGAAGTGTAAATCAAAACTATAACGAGATACTATTTCACACACATTATATTAGTAGAACATATATATTTTAATGTATATAAGAAGTTTTGGCTAAAAACAGGAGGAACGAGAACTGCTGATGGAAGTAAAAAATGATAAAATGGTACGAAATACTTTGGGAAGCACTTGGTCAATATCCTTTCAAGTTAAAGACAAAAATAGACTTTGTGCTATGTGAAACTGTTATGTACCATAGAAAAGCCGTGTTCTTTAATCCTGATTTAATAATGTAGGGTGGGATCTTTTTGATTAAGTTGTTTCCACCCAATTGTGGGTGAAACTTTGTGATTTGTGTCCCCACCCATTCAAGATGGGTCTTAATCCACTTATTAGAGTCCTTTAAGAGGGAACCATTTGGAAAATGCTTCAGAGTCAACACAAAGATATTTGGAGATGCAGAAAAAAAACACCCCCAGGTTTTCAAAAGCTTTTTGAAACAAGAAGCAGAAAAGACCAGCAGATAACAGCCCCTTGCCTTCGCAGCTGACAGAGGTGTTCCAGACACCATTAGCCTTTCTTGAGTCAAGGTATCTTTCTCTGGATGCCTTAGTTTGCACATTTAGATGGCCTTAGAACTGTAAACTTAAAACTTAATAAATTTCCTTATAAAAACTAACCCATTTCTGGTATATTGCGTTCTGGCAGTATTAGCAAACTAAAACAAATTTCAACCAAGGAATTCCACTTTTATATATGTATCCTAACTCATGCAAAAAGAAACATGTTTCAAATAATATCTATAGCAGCAGGTTTTATAAGAGAAACAAAATCACCAAGAAGCACTAAGGCAAGATGGGCAAAGATATCAGAATGTAATAGTATATATTAATTAAAATAAGTAAAATAGAGCTATAAATTTCATCAGCAATAAATCTCAGAAACCTAATGTCAAATGAAAAAAAATTTGCAGAAGGATAATTACAGTGTGATACTACTTATACAAAATAATTTACTCTATTTTTTAGTGAGGTATATATTCATGGGAATGATAAGTGTCCAACTCAGTGTAGATTTCTCTATGGGAAAGGGAATGGAATGGTGTCTAGGAAAGGTGCATGCGAGGTGCTCTAATCACGTCTCTACTACTTCATACTAAGGCTGGGTGAGGAGAACACTGGTGTTCATTATAATATTCTATATACATTCACATATTGAAAATATAAGAAATATTGGAAAAGTGGTGCTTAAATCTCTCTTCTGATAGAATGATTATATACCTAAAAACCCAAGAAACTAGGAAAAACCTATTAAAATGACCTAATTTGATGACGTTAGCTAGAAACCAGATAAACTTTATTAAACTTCAGCAACAAATTATTAGAAATAGAAATGGGAAAAATTTTTCTCTCCCGCTAATAAAAAAACTGGAGAAGTATAAGAATAGGTTTAGCAGGAAAACATAGAAAATATTATTTGAACAAATGAAAAGATATCCTATTTACTTTATTGTGAGGTTTTATTTTCATTAAAATATCAATATTCCATATTTAATTCATCAAATGATGAAATTCCAATGAGAACCCCAGAGGAATTTTATTAGAAAAATATTAAATTTCATATTATAAAATAAATGCCTTAAAATATCCAAGAAAAGTATGGAAAAAAAATTTCTGAGTGGCTTCAATTTTACATGCTAGATCACACTATAAATTCAGTGTTATTAAATCTCTCTGGTCTTGGAATTTGAATAGATAAATTCATTACAGGAAAAAAATTATCCAGAAATTAATTGCAGTGCAGATACAAATTTAATGTATATAAAAATTATGGTTCACTTCATTGATATTAAACTGTATCCATTAAATGATGCTGATACAGCTGGCCAGCCATCTGGAAGTAATACAAGTGAATATCTGGTTATAGTGCATATAAAAATAAATTATGGATTAATTAAAAACTTAATTGTTTAAAAAAAGTTATGAAATATAAGAGATACAGATAACATCCATAAGTGAAGGACATCTTATTTCCCCACACTGGAAATCTAGAAGCTGTTAAAGAAAATTGGATATATTTGAATTACACAAAATTAAAAAAAAAAGCCTTGGGTATAGCAAAGAAATGTGTAACTTAAATAATTTGCAATACAGTAGACTTAATAAAGCAAGATAGAAAATCTACAAAGAGCTATTTCAGAAATGGAACAAACTCAAGTAACTCAATTAAAAATGAGCAAAGAAAAAAATGAGCAAAGAATGTAAAAAGACAATTCACAGAAGGACAACTATGACAGTTAAGCAAACAGATGAAAGGATCAGATTTTCCAACTGTCAGGAAAGAGCAAATTAAGGTAATAATGATCTGTTCTTTTAAACCAATTATACTGGGAAGCTTTGAAGGAGGCTGTGTGGAATGCCTTCTATTTGCCCCTCCGGATTCCTTCATTCCTCTTCTCCAGGGAGCGCTGTGCGCTGGCAGCCTTGTCTAGCTCAAATGCTTCTTTGGCTCCATTGTCTTCTGGCCTCCAGTAGGGTTTGTCTAAAGAGAAATATCAGCAGCAGTTTGTTGGAAAATGGAGAGTGAGCTTGAGTATTTATTTCCCAGCAACCTCCCCGAAAGGTCACATTCTTATCACGGTGGCCTTCTCTGTTCCCTCCCCTTGCTTCTTTAGGCTTAGGCCTGTATATGGGATTGAATAGTGAACACCAGAGAAGACATGTTCTTAATCTTAATGCGTTACTGTGGGTGTGAACCCATTTGTGGATGTTATTATCACTAATGTACTGCCAAGTTGAGTCTGGGTGTGTCTTAGTCTAAGGGACTGGAGGAGGCTTTAAGAAGAGAGGAAATTCAGACATAGTCTGAGAAGCCCAGGAGATGTGGAAGCCAGAAGTCAGAGAAAGCGACAGGGGACCAAGGACACTGCCCATCACTGAGAACTGCCATCAGAATGGTGCTACTGTCTACTGGGGACAGCGTGGCTCTGCTGAAACCTTGATGCTGGACTTCTAGTCTTCAAATTGTGAGATAATAAATCCCTGTGGTTTAAGCCAACCCATTGTGTAGTATTTGTCCTAGCAGCCTGGGAGACTGAGGGAGGGTGGTCTGGAAATGATCTCTTCTGTGTTCCCCTTCCTCCTACCTACATCCCTGGAAATATCTTTATCATACTCTCCTCAAATTACCAAATTCGAAGGTGGCATCTCTTTCTTGGCAGAACCCTGACAGACACACAGCCATAACAACTATTACTGATTTAAAATGGGGGAAAGGCATTTTCGTAATTGCTTATGAAAAAGTGAATTATAATCTTTTTGGAAAAAAACCTAGCAACATCTCTTACAATTACAATAACTGTCCTCCCTACAATCCTATTCTGTGTAGGTTTTTCCCTGTTGTATTTGAACTGAATACCTCTTTACACAGTTAAGCATATTTCCTTCTCTTTTACCTGATTAGAGCTCTTGTAATTAATACTGGGCTTAAAATAAAAACTCTTCACATACATGAAGTCTCAGAACCATTGTTTTTTTGTTTTGGTGAATACATAACAGATGAGTAGTTAATTTAAAAAAAATTTTTTTCCCTTTTGTTCTAGTTTGCTAGCTGCCGGAATGCAACACACCAGAGACAGATTGGCTTTTAATAAAAGGGGATTTATTTTGTTGGTTCTTCAGAGGAAAGGCAGCTAACTTTCCACTGAGGTTCTTTCTTATGTGGAAGGCACAGGATGGTCTCTGCTGGTCTTCTCTCCAGGCCCCTGGGTTCCAACAACTTTCCCTGGGGTAACTTCTTTCTGCATCTCCAAAGGTCTGGGCTGAGCTGCGAGTGCTGAGATGAGGAATGCCGAGCTGCTTGGGCTGTGCTAGATTGACCTCTCTCATTTAAGCACCAGCCAGTTAAGCCAAAAGTCACTCATTGCAGCAGACACACCTCCTAGCTGACTGCAGATGTAATTAGCAACAGATGAGGGTCACGTACCATTGGTTTATGTCCGCAGCAACAAGACTAGGTATGCTCACCTGGCCAAGTTGACAACTGAATCTAACTAACACACCTTTAAAATATCCTGATATTTCAATTCAATACTTGGTCATTCATTCAGAATGGATTATCTGAATGTGCAGAGACCTACCTATAAAAGGATAAACTTACATTTTCTTTCTTCCTGAACTGATTTTTCTATATGTAATATATCTATTGCCTCCTTGTCTATTCCATAAAATTGCATTATTTGTATAGAGCCTTCTTTCATTTTTCTTATCTTTCTTTTTTTCCTTTTATTCTTTAATGGAACAAAGTAGAATATAGCAATTTTTCTCTTGGCTTTAGTTTCAAAATAGAGAAGTTTTCCGTTGGCACCAAATGAGTGACAAACATTTCAGCACGTCTGAGATGCTGCGGGGTAATGTTAACTGTCATGAATTTTCTTCCTGGCTTGCCTTCAATTATAATGTCGCTTTCAGACACCGCTGTTATTAAGGATGTGAAGATGGTTATGGAAGTTACAATTGTATATACATCAATTGCACATTTCTCTAAAGTCCATTCAAGCTCTGATTTTTATTGCCCTAAAACATTTTTTTCTGAGTGTTCTCAGATTGTAGGGCAAAAGAGTTATATAATTTTGTCTTTTTTATAATGCCAAGCTGCAGTACACTTGTCTGCTTTCTCGAAAGTCAAAGTAGACTTACCAAAATGCCTATCATTGGTACAGTCCTGATCTCCTTGATCTCACAGGCCAACTGTATTCCACTTTAATATTTAGAATATAACCTCTTTAGATAGCTGTACGGAGTTACCATCTAGAGATTGGAGCTATTATATTGATCTAATGTGATGTTAGTGTGGGTCTATTGTGGAAATTTTTCATGCTTCAAATTCTGAAGGAAAACTAAGGTTTCAAAGAAATTTGATTTTGAAAATGAAACATACAGCTCATAGCCATAGTATTACACTTTTCCAAGGATTTTTTCATTGCCATCAAGCTTATTTTCATTGCAATTCTACTTAAGAGTTGGGAAAAGCTGGCATTAATGGTCCTAGATAAATTTTTAGAGTACAGATATGACACTGATATAATTTGTAGATGACTGATATTCTCACTGCGAATGCACTTAAAATCACATTCTGCAGAAAACCAGATGATTCAGAAAATGGGCAAGCTTTCCCAGAATCTCATATAATTAGTTAAAAGGACTTCCACGTCCTGCTTCTCCAAGAATGTCTTTGTGAGATATTCAATTGAAAAATAAACACATAATCTTTGCTCAGAGCTATTTTATGTACATGAGACTAATGTAATTTTATGTACATTTCTGCTTATTTTTGTAATATATTCTACTGAAGTTCCAAGAGTAGAATTTAGGGCTATGTTTATCCTAAATCATTAACATTGAACATCACTAATGCTTATCCTAAATCATTAAAGATGTATAGATTGTTGAGGGTTAAGGAATTATTGTAGCTCAAACTATGCTATAACTAGATGGGATTTTCATCTTTATATATTCAATGGTACATGTCCCACATTTCAAAGAGAACAGCCGTGCTTTTGCTTTCACTCTCCTCAGTTATCCAAACTGCTTCCCATCTCCTCTGATGAGAATTCATTCCAGCGAATTTCACACTCTTTGGAAAAGCAGATTTTGTCAAGCTGATACACAGGAAGAGTGAGGAAGCTAGTGGAAGGGAGTGGAAGAGTTACCTAATGACTGATGCCATGCCACAGGTCCTCATCCGCTCTGTGTAGCTCTTTGGAAATTGGCTAGTCACTGGGGGGGTTTTAAACTGCAGATAATTTTCTGAAAGCGTGTGTCAAAAAAAGACATGAACTGCACACGTGAGTATGCACATTAATAAACAAACCACTTTAAACTTCAAATCCACACAATAGTGGAGAAGACAAAAAAGAAAATTGACCCTAGAACTCTACCAAGAGGTGACATTTACAAGTGTGCCAATCAGCTATGGAATGGAGCAAGTTTTTAGAGATTTTTAGTCAGAAATTTCTAAAAGTGTGCAAGATAAGGCTCTGAAAAATTTTCGTCACTTTAAATCTTCCATCACTGTATCTGACTATGTATTTATCCTCTCATATCCTTGTTTTTCTCTCATCTGCCTTAAAAAATTTGTTTTACCATTCTCCATTTTTGTCTTAAATTGACAAAATATTTCAATAATATTGAAATGAGGTATCAATTTTGTTTATTGAAAGTGCATACAAATAGAAGATAAAATTATCTTCTATTTTATAGCATATGTAGTATGTAAATTATAACTTAATTATAACTTGCATTCAAATATTGATGGTAATAATTCAATTGAGATAGATTAGTTGAATATCCAGGAAAATGAAGGGGTTATAACTTCAGAAGTTCCTTGGGAACTTTAGTATAAGTTCCTAAGAAGGTGAGAGGAAGCAGGATCCAGAAAACTTGCAGAGGGATTGGATTTAATTAGGAGAAAGCCTCTCTTTTTTTGTTACAGAAAGCAGGGATGACATGTGTTAAGATTTATGTAGGTTTACAGGGAGACTTGGGAGTTGAGGAATATCTCATTTGGTGTCCTCTCTTCTCCATAGAGTAGAGTAGAAAGTGTTGATATTAAGATAGTTGTTTTAAGTCAAGGAAACATGTGCTGACCAGAAAAATAAATATTATACTAGAAGCTGAACTAATTTTGGGGAGAGGCGGGGTTATGAGAAAATTGCCTGTTTTATAAGAGGATTCAAATGATTTTCCTGACAATTCAAAGCAAAGAAAGAAAGCCAATCATATCTTCTGACTCTGAAGTGTAAGTGCATAGCTATAAAAATTTTAGGGGAAACTCTGTTGTCACATTCAACTAGGACAAGTCAGTATAGGGAGTACTTCCAGAAAGCCTGAGGATGACTGGGGAGTTTCCTGTTAATGAAACTGTACTTTCCAGGGCATGGCGGAAAACTTTCCAAGGCGATGGCTGTGTCAGGAGCAAAAAGATACACATGATTCTGGGGATAGATGTGTAGCTGAGCTCTAAGGGCCAGGGATTTAAACAAGTTGCATGTTGATTGATGAAACAGTGAGAATGGCCTAACCCTGAACTAGGGTTAGGTAAGGAGGTACCTGGGTGCAGACTTTAAGGAAACATGCATTGCATTGTTCTGAGAGTGTCTTCTTAAATTCCATGCTCTAGACTCCACTCTTATTTTGCCTTTTGAGCCTCCAGAGGAATCATCTCACTAGGCCTGAGTATGGAATGCTATTTGTTCTAGAGGTTGTGGTCTCTGTGCACAAATGCATGCTAAATTATAAACAAGCACAATAATTTGTGTATTTATTTTCTGTTTCATGCCATTGGTTGCTTTCTGTGCTAGTGTCATATGCTTCAATTTTCTGTAGACTCATGAGATAGTACAAAGAAATTATTTTCTGTCAATACTCTTCAAAAAGTTAGTGACTAGGCTGATTCTTCCCTATGATCTATAAAATGTTTTTGCCAAGTACTAAGAACAATAACTTTGAAGGTATTGATTGTAGTCACAATGAATTTATAAATAACTTTATAGAGGATTTTTATCTTGCCAAGTCTTCCCATCGGACAACATGATTCGATTTTCCATTTAATTATATGGTTGATTTATTCTTTTAGTAAAGTTTGTTAATATGCTTTATGTAGGCCCTGAACACATCTATTTGAGTTGATTTCCAGGAATTTAATTTATTTTCCTGCCCAAATGATAGAATGTTTTTTCTATTATATTTTGAAATTTTTTACTAGAATCTAAAAAGTGATTATTGTTTCTTAGAAGTACCATTTCCCATTAATGAACTATCTTAGTACTAATAATGCTTTAGTTGATTCCCTTGCATTTTCTACATAGATAATAATTCATATATAAAGAATGGTAGTTTTTCTTTCTTTCTTTTTAATATCCATATGGATTATTTAATTTCATTTTGTTTTTCTTTTGATCAAAATGTCCAGTAAAGTACTAAACTGTAATGGCAATAGAGTGCATCCTTGATTTGCTCTTGATTTTAGGTGAATACTTCTATTTACATAAGTTATGTGTGTCTGTGTCTTAATTTCTTCATCTGTTAAATGAAGGTCATAAAACAGTACCTGATACATAAGGTTTTATGAAGTTTAAATGAGATAGTTACATATAAATTGCTATGAAGTGTGTTGGCCCAGTTGGAATCAAGATTGTAGAACTGTCTTAAAGTACAGGACAGGGCTTCGAAGAGATAGAGAGTATGCTGGAAAAGATCAGAGCCTTGGAGAATAGATCCAGGAGGCCTAATATATTGTGACAGATGGACTCTAGGGTTCCCACCATGGCCACTGCCTTCTAGTCCTCAGGCCCTTGTGCTGTCCTCTCCCATTCATTGATGGTAGAGCCTTGCTTCCAACCTAGAGAATATGGCAAATGTGTCAGGGGATGTGTGTGATTACCTTACTTAACTTGCTAGGAGACGCTCTCTTGCTGGCTTTGAGGAACTAAGCTGCTATATTGTGAACTGCCATAAAGAAGCTTCCAGGTGGCAAAGAGTTGAGGGCAGCTCTGGTCTGAGAGCCCAGTGGGAATGCTGCCAACCACATGAGTTTACAGGCGGATTCTTCTCCAGTTGAGCCATAGGTGAAAGCACAGTCCTGGTGACATCTTGATGGTAACTTCTTGTGAGAACATGAGCTAATCTGTGTCCCAACCCCTTACCCATAAAAACTGTGAGATGATAAATAGTTATTGTTTTAAGCTGCTAACTTGTGGTGATATTGGTACACAGCAATAGATAACTAAAACACATATGAAAAATTGGGCTTTCAGAAGGGGGAAAAAAAGAAAAGATAAGGGAGAAGAAAAGGAGGACAATTCCTAGAAAAAATGTTTCCCTGAGCTGAATGTTTGAGTCAGCAGATGAATAGTCTTCTTTGGTTTCCAGGCAAGTTAGATGACAACAAAACAAAACAAAAACATTTTGTGGTGAAATTCTTGAAATATAATGATAAAGAGAGATATTAAAAACTTCCACAAAGAAGAACAAGTTACATAATAGAATGATTCAGACTGTCTTCATTTTTCTAATCTTCAACATTGAAACATGGTAGAAAAGCTTTCTGTCTCTGGGGTGAACTGAAACCCTAGACTATGGACCCCAGACTCCCTCTCAGAATGAGAGAAACTGCAAACCTGTAAGTTGCAAGTTTTCAGTATAAATGCAAACACTCAAGCTGAAGAGCAGACTCAAGAAAGGACTCTAGACCAACAAAGATGAATCAGAGCAGTGATTCCGAGAGTAGGCTGTTGAGGAATATTTAAGTGCTTTGTAAGCCCTTTTCAAATAGAACGTGCTGATGGACAGCATGCACTGCACCTGTCCTAACCCTCCAGAAGGGTTTAAAATGTGAAAAACTCTTGTCAGAAATACCTGAACTCAGCTGTAGAATCTTGCTATATAAATCACACTTCTATTTGATTTACACATAATTTGGCCTTGCAATTATAGAGAAATTACAACAAACACATCCAGAAAGTTATGCACATTCCAGCCCCGAACACTTCAAAGAGAACTAATTAGATAACATGCATTGATGCCTAATGTGGATTTACATATGTAGATTTTTCATGTGGGTTATAGTAAATCATGGCCCCAAAGTATTGACAGATCACAAACATAGAAGATATATATAATTCTAATAAACCGTATCTTCTAATCTTAAGTATTTTACTAAATTTTATTCATGTATAGTTAATAGTTAGTTATTGATTAATATTAGTGCTAGATAGGCCTTGGAAACCATGTGGCTGGGCATTCTCATTTTACAGATGAGAAAAGGAGGCCTAGGCAATAAAGCTATGCAGATGTCCACGTTAGGAGTGGCAGAGAATAGCATACACCATAAGCTCCTAATTCAGTCCAGTGCTCTTTCTTTAGTAACCATAATTAATGAAGAGCTAGTGAATAAAAAAGTCATGAAGAATTTTATATGGGATTTCAAATGAATTTAAAACAAATAATTCCTTTATTTTTTACAGTGCCAAATCAAATAATTTCTTAGGCAATCAGAAACATACGTCCCCAAACTTCCTTTAAAATGAGATTCATCTGTAATGCCTATGAGAAACACAGATTCCTGGGCCCCAACCAGGCCTATTATATCAGAATTTCTATAAGAGAGGTCTGGTAATCTGCATATTTGGCAAGTGGCCCGGCTTGTTCTTATTATCAGAGAAATTTGAGCACCCCTATAAAAGACAGCAGCTATAGCCAAATGATACTTTGGTAGCAATGAAGCCAGACAGGCCCTTTGCCTTGTGTGCAGAGCTCTACTTTTGGAAGCGGGCAAGGTGGATGTGTTTAGTTGGCTAATCCATTGCCGCAGTGGGCTCCAAGAAATGCAGTATTTAAAAATTTCAGTAAAATGATGGTCAGTTAATAGAAAGAGGTTAATATCGATGAAGAAACATTTCGCTGGAAGTGGGCTCCCTCAAGAGGAGCTTGTTGAGTGTTCTTTAATTGAAAAGATCTGTAGAGGAGAAAAATAAAACCCTTTTTTAATAGGATGAAAGCAAGCATGTTTTATAAATCCCTACATAAACAAGGTAAGTTAAATGTCAAGAAAAGCCTGTTCAAACAATTTTTTAAAGGATTGCAGTGAATGTTGATTTAGAATTTATGAATTATTTTGACTTCTACCATCTCTGAACTGCCTGAATTTTATACATAATTAGTTTTCTAAGTGCATTAGATTATTTTTCCCAAGAGGAGAGGACCTAGTCTCAAAGGAGTTCATGGCCACAGATTGGGAATGAGGGAAGAAAAATAAAGTGCAGGAAAAAGTTCTAAGTAAGGGACAATGTTTTAGAATAGCAGTTTAATCTATTTGTAGTATTCTTTATGAAACATACTCCAATAGATTACATTGACACTGTTTTCCTTAATAATCCCAGTCAGTAGCTTGAGTTCTAAGATGCTTGTACTCTCTTGTTACCTAAGAGTCAATGCCATTGTCAAGTACCTAATATATTGGCAATAAGAAAAATGTAGCAATTTCTATTCATGTAAAGTATATATTCACATAAATAGAGATTCAAGAGAATTATGAAAATTAAAGTGTCTACACATTTAGAAATAAAAGTTTGACATTTCAAGTTCAATCACTTATTTTCTACTCTATACAATTCCAGCTCTATGTCAACAATCAGTTTCTTAGTTTAAAACTGCTTGGTCTATTTTGGCCAAGCTGATTCCTTCCGTAAACAACCTTCTATATTTTCTTGAAGTTTTAGAAACAGACGTTTATTAATGAAAACGAGGCCAATCATTTAAAAAAGAAATAATATATAAAACTTAGTTACAGAAAGATTTAGGTAAAGTTGTGCCTTAGTTTGCTAGGACTGCCGTAACAAAGTACCCCAGACTGGATGCCTTAAAACAACAGAAATGTATTGTCTCACAGTTCTGGGGTTAAGAGGTCTGAAATCAAGGTGTTGGCAGGGCCATGCTCCCTTTGAAATGGGAAGGAAAAGGCCTGTTTCATCTGCTCTCCTAGCTTACGGTGGTGGCTTGCCAATGATCCATGACATTCTCTGCCTCAGTTTATCTTTGACACTAGCTTGAGGTGATTAAGAATAGCCTGCTTAGAACAAATACAGGCAAGACTATTTTCAAAGAAGTTAAGAAAATATTAAATCAGTAGAATCTGCAGTGGAACCTGTGAAGAAGTGTTTCAACTGATCATGGTTAAAAATATGTATAGAGCAGAAAAAGGCTTTGCTGGACAAATGTACATATTTCATGAACATATAAACTGTTTAAAGCCTATGGCTATTCATTGGCAGATAATTTGCTTAAAATATATGAATCTATAATGTGTTATTGAACCAATAGTGCCAATGGAGAACCTCATTTGCTCTCATGGACTTAACAACCATCATCAGTTCCATGAATGTTTGTCAGAAGTAGACACAGAATATCTTGACTCATCATAACATACAGTAAGATGGCTTAGCAGTGGAAAGTTTTATTGAGATTTTTTTTAGTCCAGGACTAAGATGTAGTCTTTTTTTTTTTAACTTATTTGTTTTCTTTTCTATCAGTCAGCAAGAGAGATGTCTATCCACCTCCAGGGGAGGGGTCTCCCCACATGGAGGGTCGCAAGCACATCACAACACCTGCCTGGGACAGCCTCCTGGGTCCTAACCCACTCCCTGGTTTGCAGGTCTTGGGGGTTGCCAGCAAAGCACAACTTGCATAGGCATTGGATAGAACCACGTTTATTCCCATAGAGAAGAGACAGAGCAAGATCAATTTCAACAGTGGGTGTCGGTCCCCTGATGCCAGACATCTCCATCTGCCACTGAGGCAGGGAGATGCCATGGGCGCATACCTCTTGTGCCGCAAAAGAAAGGACGCTGCCCCTACTGCTGGGAACAGGTATAGCAGCAGGGGAGGGCCAGGTGCTATAAAACTCACCTACTCAGTCTGGGGAATGTTAGATGTGCTCAGGGCAGAAAGAGAAGGGATGAGCAAGTGGTCCATTATCTAGATGCTACAAGAAGGGAGTCTGCCCACATCCTCATCACACTGTAGGAAACATCTGGTCTTGAGCACAAAATTCATTTCTGGGTCACAGGGAAAAGCAGCAGGTTGCACTCAGCTTCCACATTTTTCAAGTAAAATTATATGGAAAAACGGCCACAACTTTCTACTTATTCTAATTTTTCTCAAAGATTAAACATAGTTGAACTACCTCTCAGCCATAAAATATGCATATTTGATAACTTCATGTAAGGATTAATTGAGAAATCTAAAGGACTTGAATTTGCTTTTCATCGAAATTATCCCATGAAGCCTGTTGAGGATATTATTTGGAAGAGTATAGCACTAGTATTTAGACTCTTTTCAAAATCAAAGTCATTCACAAAATAATCAGACTGAGAGGAAGACAACACTCCAAAGTAAGGTGCAAGTTGCATTCTGTGACCCCATCCAGGATCTAAACTGGTGTGTACAGTTCTGGAAAAGAGAGGAAGGATACAGGGAAGGAAGAGAAAGGAGAGCTGTAACTGATTTGAGTTAGGATGTGGCATTATTATGTGGGGAGTTGGGACAGTTTTATTTTAATTTTCTTTACAGAAGACTGTTAGAAACCAAAAACTGAGAAAGGCTTCTTTCCTGCTGTGGCTTACAAAGGGTATTTTCTAAACCTGGTAGACTAAACGAGAGGCCCTGCCCAAATCTCACCACATCCAGTTTCAAGTGTAACTTGCAGCTGATTTGCAGCTGAGCCACTTCAGGAAGCAGAGAGCAGGCAGAGTGCTGCCTCGGAGCCACTGTTCACAGAAAGCCCTGAAGCAACCATGCCGAAATGAAGGGGCAAAGAGGAGTTCTATTTTAATGAGCTCTTAAAAATCAACAAAGTCTTTATTTATTCAAGTTGAATCCTTGAATTATCAATAGATCAACATTTGTGTTTTTACATTTTAGAGAAATGAATTGTTCGACTTATATGGCCATGTTTTATCAATCTTTATTGTACCCAAACATTCAAGCAGTTGTTGTCTGTGGTAGTTTACTAAAGCAGCCATAATGCAATATACAAGAAATGGAACAGCTTTTAAAAAGGGAATTTATTGTTACAAGTTTACAGCCCTAAGGCCAGAAAATGTCCAAACTAAGGCATCCGGGGAAAGATACCTGGGCTCCCGAGAGGTGATCTCTGTCACATGGGAATGTACATGGTGGTGTCCACTGGCCCCAGTTCCCAGTTCCGTTGCTTCCACTTTCTGATGCCAGTGGTTTCCTCTCCAAGCATCTGTGGGCCTTCACTTGGCTTGCTTAGCATCTCGTGGTGAGGCACATGGTGATGTCTGCTGGGCTCTGCCTGTATCTAGGCATCTGTTCTCTCTGCTGGCACTCCGAGCATCGCCAAGGATCCGCGTCTTTGTCAGCGCTGAAGCAACTGCCCTCCCAGCATCTGCATTTGAGATTTCTCCAAAATGTTTCCCCCTTTAAAGGACTCTGGTAAACTAATCAAGACCCACCTGGAATGGGTGGAGTCACAGCTCCATTTGATCAAAATGTCACATCTCCATGGAAACAACACAATCAAAATTTCCCACCCTACACAATAGGTCTGGCTCCACAAGATTGAATCCGGGTTAAAGCACAGCTATTCTGGGTACATAATAGTTTCAAACCAGTGCATCATCTGAGATCAAATGTGTGGTTTCCTACATTTTAGTAGAGTGGATCAGAGATTGCAGTGACCAAATATGAATAAATATGGGGGAGAATTATTGAAGCATAGCGATTAATTAAGGAACTGGGGGCAAATTTGAGCCAGATTATTGATGAAAGTATTGAGTTTCCCATGTATGTTAGAGAGTATGAACACAAAGACTACATTCTTATACTCAGGGCGCTGAGAATCTAATTGTAAGTAACAATGATGAACTTAATATTTTCTGTTTTTATCCTTACTCTGTTACCTTACAAGCAGGAGTTAACTTTGTCACTGGACAAATGTTGATTCACTAAAGGTGAATTTTCAAAACTTATAAATTATTTTAAATACAGATTTAAGTATAGTGGTATTTCATTCATAGAAAGAAGTAATTCCTGTCTCTGTAACACCTTCCTGTTCACAGGCAATTTCAATGCACATAAAAAATAATATAACTTTGCATTGCTAGGAGAAACTTTAATACCAAGGGCTACTAAAAACTAAAATATAAATATGTTTACAAAAGGACTTAAATAAAATTCATGGATATTAGGTCCTAATAGGCAATTTGGGGAAAATATTTTTAGTGCATTCTTTGGTTTTTTTATTTTAGCCTGAGAAAGGCAATCCTTGCCCTGATTTAACTAAATGTCCTGAGATGGTTCTAAATGTCAGAGATCAAAACCGTTGATGAAAGAGAAAAGAACTGCCAGCTGAATTTACAGTCTTAAAACAACTTTCTTATAAGCAGCATTTTTAATTTCTGAAGAAAATTTCTTTGAAGCCAAAAAGAAAAGACATTTTCAACTCTTTCTATTACTTATTGCTCGGTAGCAAAACTCAGAGAGGACAATTTTAACAAGTCAAGGACATGTAAAACTCTAATAATATATTGAAATTTTCTTCTTAATGTCTCAATTGCTGAAATAATATATGAAGACATTTTTATAAAAGAATATTAAAATATATGAACAAAACAGTTGAAGCTACTCTTTTTTTTTTTCTGGAGATAATTTCTGCTAGAAGTATGTTTATCACTCCAGTCTTTTTTTCTTGGCATTTATATACATATGAATTTACCCATACAAACATTTTTATGTATTTGTTTTGTATGCTCTATATAAATGATGTCACATTGTAGATGTCATTGAGCAACTTTCTTTATTTTATTGAAAAATATCTTGGGGTTCTCTTTTCTAGATGATATATCTTGAATTACTCATGTTGAAACTGCTGCATAATGTTCCATGATATGGAAATCCTAAAACTGGATTTTTAACTCTTCTTTTGTGATCCTTTGAAGCTTATGTAATTATAGGAAATACTTTAGGATAGAACCATCTTAAAAAAAAAAAACAACTCACTTATCACTGAGTATTGCTTTTTCTCTTCTTCACAGGCAATAATGACAAGTCAACCGCAAGCCATACTTTACTTTTTTTAAGACTTTATATTTGGCAAAACAAAAATCAAAATGTTTTCAATAATTAATGATCTATGGTGGAAGTAACTTTTCTGTAGACTAAAAATAAGCAAAGCTTTTAGGATCTTAGAACTGTGCTATTGCTAGCTAAGGAAACCCAGAATCGTTTTTACACAACCACTAAATTTTTATCTCTCTCTCAAAATCCAATCTTCTTAGAGGACAAATAGAGTAATTTTTTTTTCCAAGGAGACCAACTGAAATTACCCACAAATGCAGGGAGTCATTGGATTGCCTATTTCATGTAATTCCATCTGAACCACGGTACAGAGTAGCCTCCAAAGCTGCCCGAGGACTGGTCATTTTATGAAAAGTAATGTCAAAGATACCATTTTTCTTATCTCCCTCTCACACACACATTGTCTTTCAGATTCTCAGTCTCCCAAATCCATCTTCTCTCTCTTTCTCAATTTATAATACTACAAAGCATTTGCTTTCCGACAGTTTAAGCACCTTGAGGAATGAGACTGTGATACAGTTTCTCATTTACAATTTACTTTTTGCACTTAGCCATTAAAGCAGATGGTTATTCAGAAATGTGGCAATAATCACTTAGAAAATCACTGAAGCATTTATTCTATTAGCTCAATTTTTTCTAATTTTTTAACTTTTTGGAATAATAGCTAACGTATATTTAATGTTCTCTATATGCCTGGTGCTGTCATAGTTACCTTGTCAGGTTGATCCTAATGTTATCTCCAAATTATACACGAAATAAATGAAGCATAGATGGCTAAATAGTTTTATCAAGCCCACACAGCTAATAAGTGGCAGAACTAGTATTTAAGGCCATAATTTATTTTTCTCAAAGACTGCATATTTAACCTTGGCTCTTTATTACTTCAGCTTGGATAAAGCTAATGAGTGGCATTAAATAATTGCATAGGCATTTATTGGGAATCCATCATAGATGGATATATCTGGACATTTTTCCCAAATGTACAGAGGCAAGATAATACAGAGCTCAAGTTTTATGCAAAGAAAATAAATGGCATCCATAAGAAGAAAACAAGACTGATATTCTTTTCTCAACAGATGTGGAAAAGAGTGTTTTCTAAAATTTGCTAGGAGTAGAATGGAATTTACTTCTTAAGGGATATTAATGGTTAAAAGGAAAATTACTTTTAAAGAGGGAGGGGAGCAGAAGCATTTCAGAGAAATTCAAAGAAAAGGCAATCAGAATAGCTGGTGTATGAAAAAAAGGGAGATGATATTTTACACCCATAAATTAGCATATCTATGGGTCAGAGAGACACCTAAAGAGATGTCAGCCTACACTAATACTGGTGTGGAAGTTGCCAACAAAAACACAACTCACACAAACTCTGAAGGAAAGATGTTTTACTTATGTAGAGAAGAGACAGAGCAAGGTCAGCTCCAGTGATGGGCATCGGTTCCCCATAGCCAGCCAGTCTCAATCCATGGCCCAGGCGGGGTGGTATTACACACGGCACCCCTGTATTGTGTTCATGTGCTGCTGCAGTGCAGGAGGGCACCCCACTCCCTCCCCGCCAGGATGGATGTACCACCAGAGTGCAGGCTAGATGTCCTAAAACATGCGTGTCAGAGTTAGACTGTCTCTAGTGACTGCTTACATATGCTTGGGACTCTAGAGGAAGGAATGTTCCGGCAATACCTTTATCTACTAGGGGATTATGTTTTATCCTGCCAGGCTGATATACCTGGTCCTGAGCACAGAATGTACTTGTACTTCCCAGGGAAAGGTGACAGGCTGCTACAATATCTGACCATCCCAAGTGCTGGTCAGGACAGGAGCAACTAGAATTCTTACAGTGCAAATTCATGCAAACAATTCAGAACAATTTGTTGCTCTGGTAGAATTGAAGGTGTTAATGCTTTTGGGCTCAGTAATCCTACTACTAAGTGCCATATTTAATTCTACCAAAGACATCATTGATTTTTACACCTCCTAGGAAGAGAAAAAATACATACAATTATTATTGTTAGAGCCCATAAGTTGTAAGAAGTATTCTAGTTTTAGAAATATTCAGGTGTTTTTTAAAAGTGTATCTTAGAATGAATAAAATACTCTAGAGAAATGTCCACATATGTAGATGGAGATATATACTAGAATGCTTATAGACCCACTGCTTATATTAGAGAACATTTAGAAACAGCCTAAATGACTATCAGCAGGAACATAGAGGACTGAATTTTAGAATGGCGCTGTAGTTGAGTGCCATATCCAGTGAAAATGAGTGACCTGGAGGTACAAATCATGTAAACACAATATCGAATGGAAAAAAATCGAATGTAGAAGGATGTACATGGCATGATCTTTATACAGAATTTTTAATTATGCAAAGCAATACAGTATATTGTTTATTGGTGCATTTAAATGTAGTAAATCTACAAAGATGAATTTTCAAGATCAAGATAGTGGTTTCTCTGGTTGGGAGTGAAAGAAATGCTGTCAAAGAGAAGCTGCTGGGTCTTTATTGTATTTTTAATGCTTTATCCTTCATGGTTTGTGGTGGGTACATGGTCATTAGTTAATAATATGCTTTTCTATGTTTTGTATGTTAATGCAATCTGAAGAAAACCTTCTTTAGTTTAAACTTAGGGAAATACAATCTATGCTGTTTAATACTTCAGGCCAGTGACGCGGTGGTGGTGGTGCAGGAAAGAAGGTGGATGAAACACATTAACCAAAATATTATTCTGAAGACAAAATGTGGTTCAGATATACTTTAAAGCCACAAAAGCCATCTGTTCAAAATACAGAAGTAAGCCCTGATTCCATACTATAAATATATTCACTGGTCATTGGATGACAAACAAGGCTCTCTAACTGGTCATGCTATTTACCTAAGAGTAGTGCTAATTTGCTCATGTAACTGTTAATTATTTCTGAATATTCAGAAATAACTATGCATTTCTGTGTTAATAAAGGTCTTAGTAAGTATTGATTTCTAGAGGCTTTCACCCAAGATCTAATTAAAAATACTATTGCATTAGAAGGAAGCAACTTGTTGTTCAAACATCACAGAGAAATACATGTGTTATTTAAAATATGCCTATGATCAAGTCAGTCAAGAGAGTTCATTACCTTTTTTCATAATCAGATGGACCTACTTAAGGTCAAAGAGGCCAGTATTTATGTAATCAGCAGAAAGTGTGGATGAAAAATTGGAGAGCTTCTATATTAACAGGTACAGAATATTACATACTTCAAAAAATCAAAATAGAATAATTTTTCCTAATAATTACTCATTGTCATTGTAATGGAAAAAATGAAGAAATTTTCTTCTTTTAAACTAATAACTATTTAGGACTTTTTTTTAAACACCACAAATGAATGTTAAAGACTGAGTATTATAACTGAAAGAAAATAATTGTTGTGATTTCTTTATTTTGACCCATAAAAGTGACTTAGCAATGATTCCTGTTTACATCTTTTCCCAAGCTATCATTTCTTAGAACTGCTACTTCTCTGCTTTACTAAGATTTGAAAATAGCAGTGTACCAGCCCCTCAGTAAGAGTCTTCTACTCACACTGCATAGGTTCCTAGAAAGACACATACACTGTAGAAGTAAACCTGGGCAGGGATGCCCAGGCTTGCACAGCCAAAGAAAACCTGATCAAAAAATGCTTTTCTCATAATCACTAAAGTATCTCATAAAACTAAAATGTTGTAAATCGCGAATGGGTAACAACAGAACCATTCTGATTTTCTAGCCAGACAGAGCTAGAAACCAAAGTGGTTTATATCAACAGAGTGGAACAATCCTTGGCAATTTCAACATGTTACTGTAAACTTATCCTTCCTGCAGGCCTTTGCCAGGTTAATCTTTAAATAACTGCTTCTGTTTATGTCACTTCTCTGCAAAATGTGGTTTAGTTTTCTGGCTGCTGAAGCAAATACCATGCAACGGGTTGGCTTAAACAACGGGAATTTATTGGATCATGGTTTTGAGGCCAGGAGAAGTCCACAATGAAGGTGGCATCGAGGCACTGCTTTCTTCCAGAAGACTGGTATCCTGGCACTGGCTGCTGATGATCTTCAGTTCTTGGCTTTTCTGTCATCTGGCAGTGCACATGGTAGCCTCTCCTGGCTTTTCCTTTCTTTTCTGTGTTCCACTGATTTATAGCTTCGGACTGTTCCCTGTAGCTTTCTCTTTCTCTGTGACCTTCCCTATGAGGCCTTTGCAAGAAAATAATACCTTTAAGACTCATCCTGATTCACTTAATTGAAGTAACCTCATTAAAAGGTCCTACTTAAATGTGTTTATATCTACAGGAATGGATTAAGTTTCAGAACATGTTTTTCTGAGTTATGTAGCTCCAAAGCCCCGCACCTTGTAAGTTGGAATTTTCTTTTCAGTTTGAGTGTTTGAAGTATATTGCAGCAAAATTTTAAAATGTTGCAAGGTTCTAGATACCATTGGGTAATGCCTGGGGATATAGTAAAGCTCTAACCCTGAGTCAAAAGGAAAGATGAGAGTCTGCCTTTAAGTTCTAAGAGGTATCAGAAAACAGTAGACAACGTCTCAGGCAGCAAGAAGGAGGGAAATCAAAATTTAAGAGATCAGAAGAACAAAATAGAATGGTTTCAGGAATCTCCAGGAAAAGATTATGGCATGGAAGCAAATCCCACTTCTCCCCAAACCTGATGAACACCACCAAAACAAAAACAAAAGCAAAACAGGTTGCATTTAATGAAATACTCAACCACAAAAATGGTAATTAAAACTCTTAAGGCTTGTAGGGGAATAGAATAAGCAGGAGGTTTAGGACACTGCAGCCTTTCCCCAGTGCTTTCTGCCTGCTCCTGTTGGCCTTGCCCCTCCCTAGTCTGAATCATGCTTTGGTGAGAACCCAATTGGGAAACCAATAGAAAAGGAGCAGAGGAATTTATATTTCACTAGGACAATTACTTCTTTGTTAATAACAACAATAATAATTATCTTAGTCAACATTTATGCAATAAGTAAGCCAAGATACATATTCTGGAGGTTTGTTCCACCTTCCTGCCCCTTTCTTTACCATATATTTTTGGGTAGTACCATATTTTGAGGTAGTAAAAAAAAAAACCTCTATGGTCCACAGATTCTGACCAGGACAAGGCAAATATTCCTCTTAAAATAATACACAAGCAACCTCATCATTTGCTATCCTTTCCTCACCTCCCCAGTTCAAATAAAAGTGAAATAATAAAATCCACAAAACAAAACAATAAATATCTTTAAGAGTTCCACTATACTAATAAAGTACTTCTGAACATTTCTGAGTGACAATGCATTTTGCAAAGTAACTCCACATTTGAGGTTAAAAGATCTATACTTTGGTCTTGGTTCTGCCTATCACAAGCTTTGTGACTCAGGACAAGTTACTTAATTTTATCAATAATATTAAAATATCTGTCAAGCTTTAATAATAACACATACTTATTATTGTTTAAAAAGAATTGAGACAGGTGGGGCAAGGTGGCAGTGTAGGGAGGTGTGGAATTTAATTTTGCCTCTAGAGCAGCTAGTAAATAGCCAAGAACTGTCTGGAACAACTGTGTGGGGACATCTGAGACTGAACACACATCATACACCATCTGGAATGGGCAAAAGGGCTGAGAACACATCACAGAACTGTGAGTAAAGCCCCCCCAAATCCAGAGGCTGGCACCCTCCCCCCACTGGCATGGAAAGCTCAGTTGGAAACACTTCCCCATGGAAAAAGAAGAGGTATCTGCTGGAAGTAGAGGAGGGCAGCCCAGCCAAGCTCCAATTGCAGTTTTAATTAACTGTTGAATACAAGCTCCAAGCACAGACAAATCGAGAGCAAGCAGGGAAGGACCCCTGAGGTTTCTCCCAGCAGATAGGAGGCCAGGCTGACAGAAAACAGAAACAAAAAAAAAAACAGCAGATTTTGAGGTTGGCCCAGCTCAGAATATTGGAAAAGGGCTGTGCCCTAGGGCACATAGAGCCAGGTATGAACTCCAGCTCTTGGCAGGCAAACTTTGGGTACTGGAGATTGGTACTGAAAAGCTATTTTTTTAAAAAACTGTTCTAAAGTAGCTTATTAGAGAAAGCCTCAGAAATTTTCAATTGTCAGCCTTGGTCCAGGCAAGGGCAGAGTTAAGACAGGTCTGAGAGTCAAAGTACCAAATCAGGTGAAGAAGATATTTCCCTAAAGAGCTTATCTTCCCCAAGAATGGGGGTTGGGGAGGTTTGGGCCCAGCTCAAGTGGTGGCCCTCAATCAGAGAATTTAGACTTCTGAGGCTAAGCCCTAAGCCCTAAGCCCCTCTTCTGCCTCAGCCTCCATCTCAGCCATGCCCCTGGCAGCTACAGAGTCAGCTTAAAGTTGAAGACACCATACCACTTTGCACCAGTGAAAAACTACAGGCTGATATGCAGCATGTTCTGGGAAAGATAGGACAACCACAGAGTTTAGAGGCTTCATAGGAATCTCTAACAACCTGCTGGGTCTCATCGCCAGGAAAACTTGATACTGATTACATACTCCTCCTGAGACCTGGGCCTGACTTGTCTGGGAAAATCTGAATGGGGTCAATGATATCTGGGAGAGGCCATCAAAAAAAAAAAAAAAAAGTCCCATTTAGGCAGGGCAAGAGCTGGAAAATTCTAACCAGTTAAATAGAAGCTATGCTAGAGGTCTAGAATAAGTTGAACTGAATAACAAAGAAACAGATAGAGAGCAAAGCCAACCAACATGAAAACTCCAGGTTGAAGAGTGAAAATGACCTCCAGAATAAACAAAACAAAGAAATCAGATGCTTAAACACCAGCAAAAAACTATGAGTCGTACTAGGAAAATCGAAGATATGTCTCAGTCAAAAGAACAAACTAACATTGTAAATGAGATGCAGGAGTTGAAACTATTAATGTTCAATCAAACATGCAAAATTAAGTCAAAAATCAAATCAATGAGTTGTGGGAAGATATGGCAAGATATGAAGAATATAAAGAAGACATTGTGGAACCATAAAAAAGAACTTGAGAGTTTGTAAAAACAAATGGCAGAATTTATGGGAATGAAAGGCACAATAGAAGAGAAAAACACGATGGAGACATACAAAAGCCGATATGAAGAGGCAGAAGAAAGAATTAGTGAACTGGAGGACAAGGCATCCTACACGCAAAAGAACAGATAGGAAAAAGGATGGAAAAATATGAGCAGGGTCTCAGAGAATTGAATGACAACATGAAGTGCATGAATATACATGTTATGGGTATCTAAGAAGGGGAAGAGAAGGGAGAAGAGACAGAAAAATAATGGAGGAAATAATCATTGCAAATTTCCCAACTCATATGGAAGACATAAAATTATAGATCCAAGAAGCATAGCATACCCCAAATAGAATGTATATGAATAGACTTACTCCAAGAACCTTACTAATCAGATTGTCAAATGTCAAAGATAGAATTCTGAAAGCAGCAAGAGAAAAGTGATCCATCACATCCAAGGGAAGCTCAATAAGCCTATGTGTAGATTTCTCAGCAGAAACCATGGAGGCAAGAAAGCAGTGATATGATATATTCAAGATACTGAAAGAGAAGAACTGCCAACCAAGAATTCTATATCCAGCAAAAATGTCTTCAGAAATGAGGAGAGGGTGATGGTGGTGCAGTGGCGGAGTTCCTACCTGCCATACCGGAGACCGGGCTTCGATTCCTGGTGCCTGCTCATGCGAAAAATAAAAAAATAAAATTTTTAAAAAATGAGGGAGAACTTAAAATATTTTCAAACAAACAGACCCTGTGAGAGTTTGAGAATGGGAGACCTGCTCTACATGAAATACTAAAGGGAGCACTACAGGCAGATAGGAAAAGACAGGAGAGAGAGGTTTGGAAATGAAGACTATCAGTAAGGCTAAAAAGAGAGAAAAAAGATATGACATACAAAATCTAAAAGTCAAAATTGTAATGGATTAAATAACCCAAGCAAAAGACAGACAGGCAGAATGGATTAAAAAACAGCACCCATCTGTATGCTGTATAAAAGAGACTCACTCACTTTAGACCCATGTTCAAAAATAAATTAAAATTGATAGGTTGAAAAAAGATATTTCACAGAAACCACAACCAGGAAAGAACAGGGGTAGCTATATTAATATCAGACAAATTAGACTTCAAATGTAAAACAGATAAAAGAGTCAAGAAAGAATACTATATATTAAAAAAATGGGCAATTTATCAAGAAGATGTAACAATCATAAATCTTTATGCACTGAGCCAGAATGCCCCAGAAGGCATGAGGCACACACTGACAACACTGAAAGGAGGAGACACCTCTACAATGATGATTGGAGACTTCAATACACCAGTCTCATTAATAGATATAATATCTAGACAAAGAATCAATAAGAAAACAGAGATTTTGAATAATACAATAAATGAACTAGACTTAACAAACAAAAGTTTACAGAATATTACACCTCATAACAGCAAGATACACATTTTTCTCAAAAGCTTGTGAATCGTTCTCCAGGTTAGACCATGTGTTGGGTCACAGAGCAAGTCTCAATAAATTTAAAAAGATTGAAATTATACAAAACACTTTCTTCGATCATAATAGACTGAAGGTGGAAATCAATAACATGTGGAAGGCTGAACAACACAATCTTAAATAACCAGTGGGTAAAGGAAGAAATTACAATAGAAATTAGTAAATATCTTGAGGCAAATGAAAATGAGAACACAACAAATCAAACTTACTGGATGCAGCAAAGGTAGTGCTGAGAGGGAAATTTATTTACCTAAAAGCCTGTATTTAAAAAAAAGAAACTGTGCTAGTTTGAAAGTATTATGTATCCCAGAAAAGTCATGTTTCAATCTTGAGTCAATCTTGTGGAGGCGCCGTTTCTTTTATCTTGATTCAATACTGTAGGTTGGACTCTTGAATAGATTATCTCCACAGAGTTGTGACATACCCAGTCATGGGTGTGACCTTTGATTAAATGGAGATGTGACTCCACCCATTCCAGGTTGGGCTTAATTAGTTTACTGGAATCCTTTAAAAGAGTAAACATTTTGGAGAGAGTCAAAAATGAGAGAGAGCTGACACAGATGCTGGCACTTGGAGAATAGAGAAATGACAGAAACAACAGAGTCCACAGAAATTTCAGAGCCTACAGAGAGAGCTGAGATGCAGATGTTTGCAGATGCTTGGAGTCCACCAGACATTGCTATGTGCCTTTCCATGAGATGTTAAGCAAGCCAGAACCTAGAGAAAACCAAGGGAAGCCAAGAGATGAAAACCAGCATCAGAGAAGTAAAATGAAGAACCCCCACAAGAACAGATACTGAAAGCAGCAGACCCTGGGAGCAAGGACCAGCAAATGCCAGCCACATGACTTCCAAGCTGATAGAGCTTTTCCAGATCCATGGGCCAGGCTTGAATTAAGGTGTCTTCCCTGGATGCCTTAGTTTGGACATTTTTGTAGGCTTTAAAAAATTCCCCCTTTTAAAAGCTGTTCCAGATCTGGTATATTGCATTCTAGAAGCTTGCAAACTAACACAGAAAGCAAAATTTGAAGAATAACTGTTCACCTGGAGGAACTAGAGAAAGAACAGCAAATTATCCTCAAAACAGACAGAAGGAAAGAAATAACAAACATTAGAGCAGAAATAAATGAAATTGAGAACATGAAAACCACAGAGAGAATCAACAAAAAATAGAAGTTGGTTATTTGAGAAAATCAATAAAATCAGTGCTCCCTTAGCTAGGCTGACTAAAAAAAAAAAGATTGGATGCAAATACATAAAATCAGAAATAGGAGAGGGGACATAACTACTGTCCCCACAGGAATAAAGGAGATAATGAGCGGATACTATGAGCAACTATATGCTAACAAACGAGACAATTTAGACAAAATGGACAACTTCCTCAAAAAGCAACAACCAACATTGACTCAAGAAGAAATAAAAGACCTTAACAAACCAATTTCAAGTAAAGATCGAATCAGTCATCAAGAACTCCCCCCAAACAGAAAAGTCCAGAACCAGATGGCCTCACATGTCAATTCTACCAAGCATTTAAGAAAGAATTAGTACCAATCCTGCTCAAACTTTTCAAAAAATTGAAGAGGAATGAAAGCTAACTAATTCTATGAAGTCAACATCACCCTAATAACAAAGTCAGACAAAGATACTTCAAGAAGATAAAATTATAGACCAGTCTCTTTAATGAATATAGATGCGCAAATTCTCAAAAAAAGAAAGAAAGAAAAAAAACCACTTGCAAATCAAATCCAACAGCACACTAAAGGAATTATACACTATGACCAAGTGGATTTTATTCCAGGTATGCAAGGTTGTTCAACAGAAGAACATCAATTAATGTAATACACACCAATAAATCAAAGTGGAAAAAACACATGATCATTTCAATTGATGTAGAAAGGGATTTGACAAAATTCAATATTCTTTCTTGATGAAAACACTTCAGAGGATAGGATTTAGAAGGAAATTTCCTCAACATGATAAAGAGAATATGTGAAAAACCCGCAGAGAACATCCTACTCAATGAGGAAAGACTGAAAGCTTTCCCTTTAATATCAGGAACAAGACAAGGATGCCCAGTGTCACCATTGTTATTCAACATTGTGCTGAAAATTCTAGCTAGAGCAGTTAGGAAAGAAAAAGAAATAATAGGCATCCAAATTGGAAAGGAAGAAGCAAACTTTCATTGTTTGCAGATGATATGATCCTATATGTAGAAAATCCCAAAAAGACTACAGCAAAGCTACTAGAGCCAATAAATGAGTGCAGCAAAGGGGGCAGAATATAACACCAACACACAAAAAAACCAGTAGTCTTTCTATACATTAGAAATGAACAATCTGAGGAGGAAATCAAGAAAAAAAAATTCCATTTACAATAGCAAGCAAAAGAATCAAATATTGAGGAATAAATTTAACCAAGGTCACAAAAGACTCATACACAGAAAACTACAAGACCTTGCTAAAAGAAATCAAAGAAGACCTACATAAAAGGAAGGACATATGTTCATAGATTGGAAAACTAAATATAGTTAAGATATTTATTCTACCCAAATTGATTTATAGTTTCAATACAATACAAATGAAAATCCCAACAACATATTTTGCAGAAGTAGAAAGACCAATAATCAAATTTATTTGGAGGGGCACAGTGCCCCAAATAGCTAAAAATATCTTGAGAAAGAGGTATGAAGTGGGAGGTCTCATGCTACCTGACTTTAAAGATTTTACTAACCTACGGTAGTCAAAACAGCATGGTACTGACATAAAGGTAGATATACTGACCAATGGAATCAAATTCAGTGTTCAAAGATAGACCTTCTCATCTATGGAGCAGTCAAGTCGACTTAAGTTGACAGAATAGCCTCTTCAATAAATGGTGCTTGGATAACTGGATGTCCATATTCAAAAGAATTATTTAACACCTTATACAAAAATGAACACAAAATGGATCAAAGACCTAAACATTACAGGTAAGACCATAAAATGTTTAGAAGAAAATATAGGGAAATAACTCAAAGATCTTGTGGTAAGAGATAGTTTTCTAGACCCTACACCCAAAGCACAAGCATTGAAAGAAGAAATAAATGGGATTGCCTCAAAATTGGACACTTTTGCACATCAAAGGACTTTTTCAGAAAAGTAAAAAGGCAGCCTATGCAATGGGAGGCAATATTTGGAAGCCATGTATAAGATAAGGGTTTAATATCCAGAATATATAAAGAGATCCTACAACTTAACAGCCAAAACACAAACAACCCAATTAAAAAATGGGTGAAAAACATGGACCCACACTTTTCAAAAGAGGAAATAATAATTGTTCAAAACATGAAATGAAGCTCAACTTTACTGGCCATTGGGGAGATGTAAATTAAAACCACACTGAGATAATCATCTCATACCTACTAGAATGGTCATTATCAAAAAACAGAAAACTACAAATGCTGAAGAGGATTTCCACTGTTGGTGGGAATGTAGAATAGTGCAACTGCTCTGGAAGGTAATTTTGCGGTTCCTCAGGAAGCTAAGTATAGAATTGCCATATGATCCAGGAATCCCATTACTAGGTATATACTTGAAGGAACTGAAGGCAAGGACATGAAAGGACACTTTTATATCAGTGTTTATTGCAGCATTATTCATGATTGCCAGGAGATGGAAACAGCCCAAATATCTATCACCAGAATAAGTGGATAAATTGCGGTATGTATATATACACACACACACATACAAATTAATGGAAACATTACAATGTTACTGTTAACTACAGACCCTACTTTGTATTGATTGTATTTTTTTCATATGTCATACCATTTTAAACACTTTGCAATTTGACATTCATTTGTTCTCCCTCATGCAAACTCATTCTTATAACATTCTGAATATTAAAGCCTTATCTTATATATGGCTTCCAAATATTGCCTCCCATTGCATAGGCTGCCTTTTTACTTTTCTGAAAAAGTCCTTTGATGTGCAAAAGTGTCCAATTTTGAGGCAGTCCCATTTATTTCTTCTTTCAATGCTTGCGCTTTAGGTGTAGGGTCTAGAAAATTGTGTGTGTGTGTGTGTGTGTGTATATATACAATTGGACTATTACACAGCTGTAAAATGGAATAAAGTCATGATGCATGCAATAACTTGGATGAACCTTGATGACATTATGTTTTGCGAGATTAGCAAGAAACGAGGACAAATACTGTATGGTTTCACTGATATTAACTAACAATAATGAGCAAACTCGGAGCATTGAAGTTGAGAACACAGGTTATAAGGAGACAGAAAGAGGGTGGAGTTTGGGCATTTGATACCGAAGTAGTACAGAATGTTCTCAGACTTGACTGTAAAGACCCAGAAATGGATAACACAATTCTATCTGATAGTAGCACAATAATATAAGTGCACTGGATAACGCTGAGTGTGAGTACGGTTGGGGGAAAGGAGCTGAGGGCACGTATGACATCAGAAGGAAAGACAGAGGATAAAGATTGAGACAGTGTAACTTAGCAATGCCTACAGTGGTCAATGGTGGTGATTAAATGTGGAAATATAAGAATGAGTATGCATGAGGGAGAACAAATGGATGTCAGATTGCAAGGTGTTGAAAATGGTATGGCACATGGAAAAAATAAAATCAATACAAAGTAGGGTCTGTAGTTAACAGTAACATTGTAATATTTCCATTAATTGTATGTAACAAAGGCAATATACCAAAGTTAAATGTCAATGGTGGGGGGGATATGAGGGAGGGGTATGAGATTTTTGTTTTCATTGCTTCTCCTTTTTAATTTTTTATTCTTTTTTATTTTTATTTTTCCTCCTCTTCTCCTTTTTATTTTTTTTTATTCTTCATTTTTTCCTTCTTCTTTCTTTGAGGAAGAAATGAAAATGTTCTCAAAATTAAAATGTTCACTTAGGGATGTGAAAGACCAGCAGGAATAAAATAAATGTAGTCTAGTGTCTGAGCCAAGATTCCCATCTGTCTCTCGTGATCTTACTGAAAATAAGTTCTAAGAAATAGGATGGCCCCATTTCCCCTGAGATAAAAGCATTCAAAAGACAACATCTTTGGCCTGTTTTGAGAATGCCATTCACTGTTTCCAGCCCAGAGGATATTTTGCTTTAAATATTTCTCTGTATACATAACAAAAAGAGAAGACCTAGAAGGCTTTAATTGAAACCGTTTTGTTTGACCCCTCTTCTCACTACCCCATCCATTCTCTGAAGGAGTAAGAAGCATGTTAATATACATTTTGTTACAAAAGACATCAATCTCCTGAGCTTAAATTACGTGCAATATTTTGCAAACAGCTGTTCTTAGGGAAATCTCTGGGAAAAAAATGTGACGTAGTGTGCTACAGTTTGAGAGAATGGAATAGTTTAGCCTTTAGTGCAAATTTAGTGTTTCAGATTCATATGACTTATGTTAAAAAAAAGTGTCACAATTCAGTGGTT
>PVIY010017747.1:0-49117 GCA_004026745.1 Myrmecophaga tridactyla
GGCAGGTAGAAATACGAGGCAGAGGCGAATGGTCCTTAGGGGTGTGTAAAGACTCTTTCCCACGAAATGCTATTCCATCTGCATCACCAAAGGATGGATGTTGGCAAATTCATCAGTGGTCAAATATTTCTGATGCCCTGGGTAGTGTGAAACTCATACGGATTGGCATTTTTCTGGATTATGATTTGGGAGAGATTTCCTTTTATAATATGGGTAACAGATCTCATATTTACACCTTCACTGATACTTTTACAGAAAAACTTTGGCCATAGTTTTCTACTGGACCAAATTCAACCTCTTTGTCCCTCTGTATAATCACATGTGAATGATAGACAACCATGATGTGTTTTCTCACTGTTAATGTGAGATTTTTCAGATATTATATATTGCTTGTTTACTTGGGGTTATAGTCTGCTTTCAAAAATGGATAGTGTTTTGTTTGTCAATAAACAAATGTAATTTTTCCATCACCTCCCAATGAATGATTATAATGGGATGAGTTTTATAACTTCTGTATTATCTTCTAATGCCTCTTTCATATGAACTATATGCAATCAAATCCAAAAGCGAGGACTTCAGAATTACCACTTTTGTTATAAATCTTACTTTCTCAATGCAATAAATGTATGACATTTACCAGTATATATATCTTAACGTGCCTTGTAAGTTTACCAGTTTCCTGACATTCTTTTTTTTTTCTAATTTGCATATGGGCAGGAGGCACCAGGGATCGAACTCCAGACCTCCAGCATAGCAGGTTGGAGCTCTGCCTGCTGAGCCACGGCAGCTGCCCAATTTCCTGACATTCTTGTGTAGGTTTTGCAGGCAACAGTTGGAAAAGGTATTGTTTCAGAATTCTGTGTCTCCGTGGTAGAAAGGGAGAAGAAGCTGTGTGATTGTCCCCACAGTTGCCCTCCAGTCCAGTGATATACAGGACACATGGAATGCTTGAAGGCTGTTATTCTCACACTCATGGTTTATACATCTAAAGGATATAGATTTAAATTAGCAAAAGAGAAAGATACACTTAACCTTCAGCAAAATGTGTAGGAAGGTGTACAGAACACTGCCAAGAAGTGAGGCTCACCAAAGTCTTTAATTTGGGGTTCATCATGCACACAGGTTTGGTGTGGGTCCCAACATGAAGAACAAAATTTATCCCCATGATATGGGAATCTCCAGGGATGTGGAGGTTATTTCTCACTAAGACCAGCCAAGCTAGTTTTTATATGAACCCTTCCTTAGTCAACATATATTTGTAAGGGTCCTACTCCTTTCAAAATATTTTTCTTCTCTAAAATACTCTAATTCCTTTATGTATATTGAAGGGAAAAATACAAATTACATTTAATGATTATCGACATTTCAAATCTAAATTATTTAAATAAAGCTGAAATTTTAATTTATTGATCCTAAATTTTTATTACTTAATCTTATTAAAGTTTGGAAGCATAGTCCTCATCATGGCCAGGTTCATGTGTAATTTGGCCAGGTGGTGTTGTCTGGTCATTCGGTTGGGCAAGAGCTGGCCTCTCTGTTGTCATGAGGACATTTCATGGACTTAAATCATGATTACATCAGTGACATCCTTTTGGAATCAGCTAATGGGAGTGTCTTCTGCATGGAGTACCCCTTAATCTAATCACTAGAAGACTTTTCAGGTGAATTCAGAAGAGACAGTCACTCTTCCTACTTCAGTCAGCAAGCCTCTCCTGTGGAGTTCATCCATACCCTTCAGCAGAGTTGATGGCTTCATGGCCTGCCCTGTGGATTTGGGACATTTTCATTCCCATGGACGTCCAGCCATTCTATCCTAAGTGTTCAGTGAGAAACTTCATCAGAGTTACCAGCTTGCAGCCTGCCCTACAGACCTTGAACCCTTACATTCCCATGGCTGCTCAGCCAGCATCTCATGAGAGTTCATTGTGGAACTTCATTGGAGTTATGAGCTTGTAGTCTGCTCTACAGACCTTGGACTCTACATTCGCATGTCTACATGAGACATAAAAATTTTATATCTGTGGAGGTCCTCTGCTGATTTCGTTTATCTGGAGAGCCCTAGCTAGAAAAGCTTGGTAACAGGAGTAGTTCTTAAGAAACAGGTTCTTAATAATGGGTTTATATGACTTGTGTTCTACTCTGATTGGACTCAAGGCCCTGAGGACTCTGTTTCTCATAGTCAGAATGACACTGCCAATCCATGGGGTGACTTGGCAAAAGAGATAGTCAAAATATCACCATTGGATTGGCTAATGGTACACTTTTAACAAAGCCAGGCTCCAGGGGATAATGTTTTTAACACCTTCATGGAGTTTTGGGGAAATAGGACCTACAGAAATGTTGGCTGGCTGTTGTGACATATGCCGTATACATTCATGAGGGAAACAGATGAGCTGAAGACTCCAAACAAGAAATTTATGCAAAATATAACAGTTGTAGATCTCTCTATGAGTGCCCTGAAAGAAAATCTTATTTCCTGTAGCTGTAGACATGAGATCTCTGGAAATCAGACTCAAAATCTTACTGTAAGAGTAGCAACTTTACAACTGAAACTGAAATCTCATCTTTCATGGTATTTTCCATTAAGGTGAGGGCATTAATTGGAAAGGAGTGTGACTCTGAAAAATGGGATGGCAACCTATGGATTGAAAATGACGTGGGTGGGGAGGCTGAAGCCATAGGTTGTGCTGAGTCTTTTCTAGATAACCCTGTAATAGTCTGCCCTGAGGACATAGCTGCCCAACCTCCAACCTGCCCTGAGGAGTTAGCCACCCAACCTCCACATGAAGGGATTAACTTTAGAGTGATTTATCCTGTTTCACCAGATGAAACTGCAAGTGAATGTCCTCAATCAATTGACTAGAAAGATACTTCTAATTATTATCATGGTCTGCACCCACAAACACTCATTTCTTCCACACCTATAACTAGACCAAAGTCCAAACAGGCCCCTACCACCATTTCATCTGCTGGTAACGTCTTCAACTAAATCCAGTTCACAGATCTGTACTATGCTTCTCTCTTCTTCCAATGGTGTGATATCTTCCTGCATGTTGGCCCTCACATCTACTTCTATACGCTCTCAGAGGCACAATAATGTTTTATTGGTTAGGTTTGTAGAAATATTGCAGAAAAAATGCAGTTCTTTTTTGGAGGACAGAAGACAAGTCAATTGGAAACATTTTTCTGGGGCTTGATTGGTGTTAGCCACAGTGCATTTGACTGTATTTGCCTCCATTAACACTTCGCATTAGTATCATACCTTTGAGACAGTTGATGAATGAATATGCTCTTTGTACTACTAACTAAAGTCTGTAGTTTACTTTATGGTGCAGTTTTTCCCCATAAGCCACCTGTGCCAGCTTGAAAGTATTATGTACCCCCCAAAAGCTGTGTTTTAATCCTGATCCATCTTGTGGAGAGAGCCATTTCTTAAATCTGTATTGAGAACTGTAGGGTAGAAACTTGTATAGATTATTTACACAGAGATGTGACTCACCAAATTGTGGAATTAACCTTTGATTAGATAGAGGTGTGACTCCACCCATTCCAGGCGCATCTGGATTACTTTACTGAAGTGCTTTAAAAAATAATCACTTAGGAGAGAAAGCCATGAAAGAGCCACAGGGACTGCAAGAGCCCACACAGCCAGAGAACTTTGGAGATGCAGAAGGAATATGCCCCCTGGTGTAGCTTCATGAAACAAGAAACCTGGAGAGAGAGCTGGCAGACACCGCCATGTTCACCATGTGACTTTCCAGTTGAGAGAGAAACCCTGAACTTCATCAGCCTCTCTTGAGTGAAGGAAACCTCTTGTTGGAGAATTCACTTGGACATTTTTACACACTTACTTTAAGTGGGACATTTTCACAGCATTAGAATTGCAAAATTGCAACATAATAAATTCCCCATTTTAAAATCCATCCTGTTTCTGGTATATCACAGTCTGAAAGTTAGGAAACTAGAATATCACCCTATTACTTATATACCGTCACAGGATATCTCTCACTACCCTCATTTCCATTGTTTGCCTTTGTGTTTCTTCCTACTCTTTCTTCAGATCCCATCATAATTGCTATTTTTCTTGGGAAGCATCTCTGAGCTCTCTGAAATTCAGTGAAGCATTGCAATTTATTTTTCACAAATTGCTCATTACATCAGTTGGAATTCAATTTGATCACTACAAAATTCACTGGGATCCTTTTTAAGACAAGGTGATATATTATGTGCTACCACCTCTATACACAGTTTACACTTTTAAAATATGAATACATCAATATTCATATGAGGATATTAAAAGGACTGAAAAGTGTAGGTGTTTATAATTCAACATCTTTGTAAATGTCTCAGTCTTTGTACAATGCTTCACAATCCTCTCTACTGTGAATTTACAGTGAAAGATGCCATCATGTTTCTGAAATCTTTAGAAGAAACTTTGATCCATCAAACACAAAGAGGTTTTCATGAGTTTAATGAGATTTTCTTTTGAAGATACTCAGAGAGGAGCATGACACATTCTACAGTCAGTAGTTTTCAGGTTTTTACCATCACATGGCTGAGCCCATCCAATTGAAGCCCCAATTTCTGAAATGCTTTCTACTTTGGTGGTGTTGCACAAGAAAGCCAAGACTACCATCCTTCTATTTATGCCCTAGTAAATTTGGTGTGTGTGTAAAATTGTGGATGTTCAATAATCACATGCTTATTTGACCACAGACTACCATTCTGAAGTCCAGTACACGTACTCACTTCTCCCCACCCCATGTCCAACCTGTCACTTTAAGATTCTCAGATGAAGGAGCACAGAGGGTTTCATGTCTCTGATGAGTGGTGGATGAATGGAGTTCACCTAGCATGTATAGAATCCCAGCACCCAAAGACATGCCATGATTGCTTGTACCTCATAGTGTACCTTGAGCAAGAGGCAGGGAAAGAAACATATCTGGGAGTCCTGGTGTCTGGGAGAAGTTTAACCGGTGAACTTCCTGAAATGTGGGCCATGAACAAGGCCAGAAATGTTGCAGGCTTCATCTCACTCAAACCTCTAAGCAATTATGGTTCTCCATTTAAAAATAGAAAATTAGGGTCCGTGAGGTTAAATAGGAAGAGTAAGATTACAACCCAGACAATTCTACTCTCAGACACCAAAGTCCAGCCTCCACAAACCCTGGCCTCCACACAAGGCAGTGAAGAGCTCTGCAGTGGGGCATGACTTCTTCTTTTAGAGTGGAGGCAAAGCTGCAAGTCACAGCCTGTACCCTAGCCCTGCCTCTTGCCTCCAGAAACCTGAGACCTTTCTGAAAGTTCACAGGATTTTCCTCCAAAACTACTTCACATGTATTCTGACTTATAAATTTTAAATAGTGTTACAGCATGCAACTCAGGAAGATTTTTCCCAGAAAAGATAAAGGCAATGTATTCTGTTCTCACAGGAGTCCTGCATCCACATGAGGAAGACACCAATGTGGTTTACTAGCCAGTCTCTCTTACTCTAACTCCATGAAGGAAGGGACTCTTTTCCAGATCCTCTGAGGTGGGTGGCTTTTCCCATCACATGACTATCACTGACCCATGTGTCCTTCATTTCTAGAAGTAAAGAGCTGGATTTGTTTAGTTCTGAGTCTTTGGATAAAGTCTGGCTCCTGGTGACCCCATGGTCATTTGATGGCTTATGTGCTCTGGACAGATGCCCTCCCTACAGTTCTATGCAGCCTGTCCCTGGGTCATAGACGTAAATATGTCCACAGTTATTTGATAATGCACAATAGCTTTCAAAAGCATTAGTAAAATCTTGAATTCTCAACAGGTGACTATGACCATTTCAGTAAAACCACATGATCACCAATACTTTTCAAATTGTAACATTTTATGTTTCAGTTTTTGGCATCTAAAAATCATACACAGTGTTCTTTTAATCTAATCAGAGAGTGAGATGATTTAGTCAGACAGATCTCTTAAGTGTTGGCTTATTTTTGCTTCATTATTGGTCCTACTAATTCCATATCAAACCTTAGAGTTTTGACCAGGACCCATACACTGCAGCATGCCCTGAACACTAGGGTTTGTTCCCTGAGAGCCACTCAGCAATCCAGCCTCCATTGCAAAGTCAGTCATTGCTACAGAGGGAAATCTCCACTCATGGGCCTCCCCTCTTCCTTGGATCCTGTTCCCACTTCTCTTACTGGTGGCTCACCAGTGACTTAAGAAATGGTTGTGGTATGTGTGCATGTGTGAGTGTGTCTTCCATGTTTTTTCACACTGAAGTCCTTTTCTGTTCACATGAAAATCAGTAACAATCAGGAGGAAATGATATTTTCAGGCTGTCTGGGGATGTATAAATACATAATTTTTTGAGTATTATTTTGGAACATTTATCAAAATAATAAAGGTTCATAACTTTTGACTCAGAGTTTCCATTTCTAGGTATCTGCTCTCTATTCATACATGTGAATAGAGGAAACATAATATGCAGCATTCTTTAGTATAGAAAAATGAGAAATAATTTAAATATCCATTAATTTATAGGACCAGGAGAATTGCATTTAAATTTCAAACCATGAATGACACACTGCAGTTTGTTTTTTTAATGTAAATAAATGTTTTATCAGTTTTGGTAATGTGTTAAAATGGCTATATATTTAAAAAGCAGGTTGCTAACAATAGGCATAACTCAATCCTATCACATTTTAAAACCCATATCTCTTATTAACACACTTCCAGTACATAAAGAGAAGTCTAAATGGACAAAAACAGTAAGATGGCAATAGTATTAGTCGTGGAAAATATGATGCAATTGTGGATTGGAAATTCAAGATGCACAAGGGAAGAAGAGGTAAACTGAAAGAGTGAAAGACACATTTTCACCCTTAACTTGAGTTGTATTGTTAAATTTTGAATTTAATATCCACAATTAGGTGAGTCACATCAGTGTGTAAATAATCTATACAAGTTTCCAGTCTACCATTCTAAATAGGGATTTAAAAAACAGTTCCCTCCACAAGATGGATCAGGACTAAAACACGGCTTTGTGGGGGTACATAATACTTTCACACTGCACAGGTGGTACATGAGGGAAAGCTGCACCTTAAGGTAAACTATGGACCATAGTTAGTAGTACCAAGAGCACATTCTCCCATCAGTTGTCTCAAAGGCACCACACTCATGCGAAGTGTTAGTGGACGTGCCCACAGTCACAGGTGCTGGCTAACACCAATCAAGCCCCAGAAAAATGCGTCCAAGTGACTTGTCTTCTGTCCTCCCAAAAAAGAACTGCTTTTTTTTCTGTAACATTTCTACATACCTAACCAATAAAACATTATTTTGTCATCAAATTGAATTTGAGGTTTATTACTAGGATTCTGATGCCACCTGACAGTTTTCTAAGTTCAGGCATTGTCATAGTTAGATTCAGTTGTCAACTTGGCCAAGTGAAGGCACCTAGTTCTGTTGCTGTGGACATCAGCCAATAGTATGTGAACCTCATCTGTTGCTGATTACATCTGCAGTCAGCTAGGAGGTGTGCCTGTTGCAATGAATAATGTTTGACTTAATTGGCTGGCGCTTAAATGAAAGACTCAACATAGCACAGCCCAAGCAACTCAGCATACCTCATTATCTCAGCACTCACAGCTCAGCCCAGGCCTTTGGAGGTTCAGAAAGAAATCACCCAGGGAAAGTTGTTAGAACCCAGGGGCCTGGAGAGAAGGCCAGCAGAGACCATTCTGTGCCTTCCCACATATGAAAGAACCTCAGCGGAAAGTTAGCTGCTTGTCCTCTGAAGAACTAACAAAATAAATCTCCTTTTATTAAAAGCCAATCTATCTTTGGTGTGTTGCATTCTGGCAGCTAGCAAACTAGAACAGATTTTGTACCGGAGAGTGGGGTGCTGCTGCGGTTTGCAAATACCAGATATGTTGGAATGTTTTTTTGGATGGCTAAGGGGAAGATTTTGAGGGAACTGTGAAGAGAATGATGGAGAAGTCCTGGAGTGCTAGAAAAGATGTTGGTGTAAACAGAACCACTGCCAATCTTGACAAAGGAGGAGACAAAAGGGAAAAAATTGGAGTTTCCAGAGTGAAAACCATGGACACTTGGATCTGAAGCCAAGAAACATTGGCCAGGAGAGTGGACTCACCCATATACATGGAGAAGGTGAGTTTACCCTGAAGGGTGAGGATGAGTTTCCCACCTTGTTGCAGTGGAAGAGTCGTGCAGCCTCAGGCCATGGAAAAGGTGTAGCATGCTCCTTGTGGGACTGGGGAGAGCCTGGCTGCCACCACATGGAGGGGTTGAGCATGTGCTCTGGAAATGGCAGACAGCCCAGGAGTGGCCCTAATAGCTGGAGAGAGTGGAGCTGAGAAAAAGGTGGTCTCCTCTATGTTCCCTGAGGTTGATTTTTTGAATATGGAGTAATATTTCCATATATTACTCTTTCCATTATATGTATAAATTCCTGATGCTTAGGAGGAACAACTGTGTTAAGAATAAGCCATAATATTGTTTGTACAAAGAAATTAGTCACAGTGCATGATTCCTGTCTGGGAAAATGTGGGAATCATTCCTCCTTCCACATTCCCAGGTGCCAGCTAAAGGCCAACCTTATCAACCAGGGGGCTTTACTGTAGTCTCAGGCCTGCAATGATAACTCTTTTCTGCAGTGTACACAAAAAATAAGCCTCTATAAGCCCCTTTTTGTCCCTTTGTTGTGATTAGCAGTTCATATGAATCATCTTTCAGATTTTTGCCTATGCAACTAAAATGTATTCCTTCTTTGAAAAGGTTTTTTGAATATGGAGTAATGTAATTTTTTTTCATATACTTAGTATAGCAAAGCCTTCTCATTTTCCTTTTCTTTCAACCTCGTAAGAAAGAACCTCAGTGGAAAGTTAGCTGCCTTTCCTCTGAAGAACTAACAAAATAAATCCACTTTTATTAAAAGCCTATCTGTCTCTGATGTGTTGCATTCCAGAAGCTAGAAAACTAGAACAGTCATGGAATGAAGGGGCAGGGAAAATGTAATTATATAACATAGCATTATTCCTTTGATGACTTAGTACCTTCACCAACTTACAAAGTGCTTCTTGCATTTTTCCTGATCCAATGGTCCCAGGCAAAGTTTTAACCATACCAGACCCAAGGAAATTAATGACAATGCAAAATCAACATATCCATTCCATTAAAGTTGGCCTTGCATATTTCTAAATGTTCATTAGTGAGGTTTAAACTTCCCAACACATAGCAAAATTAAGACTAGATGCATCTCCAGTACAGCCTTTCTTAAATTTCTTCTTGGCCCTAGCCCACATTAAACAGTTCATCTGAGTTGGAAAATTTGGCCATAGGGAAGGATTTGAGTAAAAATGGCACTGTGTGGAAATAAGAGAAGGTAAATATATGGTTTGGGGGAGGGGAGCACTAAGAGAAGGTGTTTTCATAAGCAGGTAATGAATACAGGGACTACTGCAATTGTGCTATTTCTAACTGCAATACTCTTAGGTGTCTTACCAGATCTGGCTCTAATTAATGCCCAATGTTGGGAGGTACCATTGTACCATTTCTCAGAGAAAGGAAATCTTAATCTTGCTGAGTAACAAGCTCTGCCTAAGTACAGAATGGATGGAGATAGCCTAAGGATACAACAAATGAGATGTGGAAGGGAGAACTGTGGTGTACACATACAGTGAATTACTGAGCGACCACAAGAAGGAGTAAAGTTGTGAGGCATGTGACCAGGTGAACGAATCTTAAGGACTGTGTGTGTTGAATGAGGTGTCAAAAACAAATATTATTACGCTTCACTCATATGGACTAACTATAATATAAAAACTCAGTGAACTGAAGTCAAGAGCATGGGTTATCAAGTTGGGGCCTATTGTCAAGGGTCCTAGATTGTAAGCTCTTACAGCAGTCACATATATTCAGGAGTTGTACCTGTTCTTTCTAAATTCTGAGATACTGAGCTCTCTGTATATAGCCTTGCCATTTCCAGAAACTTTGGATATTTATGTGACACCTGAGACTCAGATTTAGAGTTTTAAAGCTACAAAAGTCAACACTACCCTATACAGGAACTGTTTAAAATGTTGAAAGAGGGAAAAAACTTCAAGTAGAGAGATGAGTGGCTCCCTTAGGACTGTGGTAGATCAGAATACAGGGTAAAAGATGGTACAATCCATGTTTTAAAATTTCAACTTTTGCATGAGACCAAAGGGAGAGATATTTATTTGCTGCAAAATTTGCACTTTGGGTAGTGCATTTTGTATGGTCAGTTTAGTTGAACACCATCAGCGCATGGAATCTTGATAGCACATGAGAGTTTGTTGGTTTGTCCAGGTTAATGTGATGCCCTGATATACCCCAGAGCAAGTTGGGCAGTGAATAAAGAAGTATTTCAAAGTCCCCTTGGGGGACTGACAAGAAAGGAGGAAATATTCAACTTCCCCTTTTGGAAAATTTATCATTTTTCTGCAAGCAGTGGAGACAACCAAAACAATAGGGCTGGTCCTCAATCTGGTCATGTTCTCCAAGAAACTCTGGGTAAAAAGCATCCAGGGACTGCAAGAGCATGGAATATATTTGTAGCAAACTGAAAGGTATAAGGAGACCTTGCAATTTGGGCAGAGAAACTGTTAAAAGTGGGAACTGAAGCAATAGAGAAATGGTACTGTCTGTGGAGCTCCTGCTCTGTGCTAATCACCAAGTCAAAAGCTGATGAGAAACAAAATAACCTTGGCCTTCAGGCCTACAGGGAAACTGATCACTATGCAAAGTACACAAATCAATCAGTACTTACAAATGTATGCATTGTTTTGAAAGAAAAGCTCAGGAAGATTTTGGGGCACATACACTAAATATCCTGACCTGGGCAGGAGGAACACTGTCTTCATACAGCATTATATTGGGTGACTCTACCTTACAAAGTCCTCACATCTGTCCTCTAAAGATCCCTAGATGTCTTTTTACTTCTCACACAGCTCATGATAGATGAGGCATGAACCAAATCTGTGTTCATCCAACCCATAGTCCCATGTCATAGACAATGCCTCCTGCCTCACAGATTTTGGAGTGCATCCTGCAACTGAGTGTTCTTTTAAAACTGGTCAAGGCATGTTTTAAAATGCTTGCCATTTTTTACCTCCCTTCCATTAAAAGCCCTTTGAGCATGGCTGACATTAGTGGCAACTACTTGTCACTCACAGAATGCCATGGAATTGAGGGAGTGTAACATTCATGGTTATGTTGAAAAGGCCATAATCCTCTGCCTGGTGTGTGTGGGTCACTCATCTGAGGACACCTCTGCCACCAGGAAGGGTCTGAAGGCCCTGAGGCTGCCCTGCTCCCAGGAAGTCCTGGCCAATGGGGGGGTTCCACATAAGCCTTCCAGGCAGCAAACCAACCAACAGATATGTGAGTGACATTGACTATGGGATCCCATCTTCTGCCTGTAGAAACATCCCCACCCAGAGAGCTTTCTCTGGTGATGCCCCAGACATCATAAAGTAGAAATAGCTACCACCACTAGGCCATGCCAAATTCTTATATGAGCAAAGAAAATGGCTGTTTTATGCTAGTATTTTGTAAAGTAGTGTTTTTGCTTAGTAATAGCAACATGAATAATACAATTGTACTTAAATAAAACAGTACAAAGAATGTGTGATAAAACATGAGTTTCCTTCCTTTTCTGTTTTTCAGCTATCCAGGTATGCCTCTGGACAGAACAATGTTACATTTCCACATATCCATCCATATTCATTAACTGAAATGTTCCCTATCAGTGACACAATGTCAGCCATTTTTCTAAGAACTCAAATATGTTTACTTATTTTTCCTACACTTACTGTGGCCACTTACATGGCAAGAGTAAGGAAAGTCCTCATCTTCATCTAACAATTCTCCAGAAATGGGAAGCCTAAAATACTTGCCTTTCAAATGCTCCACCTTTAATAGGAGGGTTACATTATGTACATATTCCCTAATCATTCTTCATTTTCTTTTCCAATTGACATTCAGGTATGAGCCCAATATTTAGTTAAATTTTCCAACAAAGCATATATGAAGTTTTGTCAAGTGGAGGGCTATTTAAATTCTGTTAGATGATATGGCATTACTGGTTGTCCTCCACACCTGTTCAACCATCTCCCTCAGTTGGGTAAATGATGGGAGAAAATATGGCAACATCTGTAATAATTAGCTTTTATACCTTATCCATGACCTATATGATTAATTGGTTCTAGAAATTTGAGATGAATCAGCAATGATGGTACTTTGTAGAGTAACATTTTTTACCATGAGGAGTACCATCTTTGTTTTAAATAGGGCAGCTCCCTCATCTTCATTCCAAAAATTTCACTTATTCCATATTTGGGGACAGATCACATCCCTTCATGTAGTTAGTTTTCACAGACAGATAAAATATATGTAATTGGGTGTCAATATACAAGCCAGCAATCACAATTAATCCTACATTTATCTTAACTATATGCATTCCTCTAACATGTTCATCCATGATAATATGGCAATTTTTCTTTTTTAACTACTAGTAAAAAGCCAGCCTTTCACATGCACAGTGATAGAGAAACTGCCTAGTTAATTCACAGAGATTGAGACAAAGTACACAGACTTACTTGTAGAAACGGGAAAACTAGGTAACATAGAGAGATGATGAGAGAAGAATGTATATACTTTGATAATTACATTCTTAGAGAGGGAAATATCACCTTTTAAATGGAATTTATATTGATTTGGTTTAAATTAATTCTTCTAGAAATTGTTGGTGACACAAGAATGTTAGAAATATGTAAATAGTGGGATTTCAAATCAACAATGAAACCTATTTCTTCTGAGTATGTCAGCTTGTTCTTCTTCACTCTGAAATCTCACTACTGACTATTTATGGGAGAGAGAACAGTCCATTTTCTCTCATATAACTTATTTTCAAAATCAGAAAATAATAATATGTGGGTCCAGGATTCAGTTTTAAAACAAAACTTTTACCCTTAATGACATGTGTCTTTATAAAAATATCTGTCTAAAAAGTAGCAGTTGGACATCACAATGCTCTCTCAAAGTTCTGTGATGACCTGTTGCTGAGGTTATCTGGTGATGCACATATGGCTCATGGGTCCATCACTCTGTGTGCAGAGTGATTGAAGGTTCATAGCAGGTAGAGAAGCTCTCACTCAGCTCCAGCCCATAGAGATGGGAAATCTCAATTGCTGCTCAAGAGGTATAATCATATTGGCCTGCTTAATTAATTCAATCCCCCAAATGGACAAAGTTAATATTTCTCATCTATTTTTCAGTTCCTTCTCTCCAATTTATAACACAGGTTTAGATAGATGTGTTTTATATTTTTGGTTTACCCTTTACTTATATTTTGTTTTTCTAACAAGTTGTTGCTTTCAAAATTAATCTCCACTTAAAAAATTTTCTTTGATGTTCTCAGCCCTCACTCTCATCCCCATTAGCTGTTCACTTGGGAGAAAATGATGAATCTACTTTACTACTGTTTGGCACTCATTGAGGTTAGAACATAGTAAATTATTAATTTCAGAAGTTTGGAGTGGATCAGTATTGGCTGAATGGGTAAGGAGGCATTTCACACAACAAAGCATCCCTATCTTTTATTTTAATCATGTCTTTCTGGTACTTTTCCTGTGAAATGTTTATTTAATTCAGCATATTTTAGGGCCTGTTCCATTTTAATCACAAGTATTCAAAAACATCTTAAGAATCTGTATGTTTAAGAGTCAATTTTTGTTTCTCTGCTGTGTATATATGTTATACTATACAATAATACAAGTTAAAAATAAAAAAATGCTATTTGAATAGCTGTTAAAATTACAAATGTTCTCAAAATATCAGGTAGGGGTGGGCTACAGTGGCTCAGCAGGCAGAGTTCTCACCTGCCATGCCAGAGTTCTGGGTTTGATTCCTGGTGTCTGCCCATGCAAAAAAAAAATCAGGTAGAATGTTATTACAACAAACTTTGCTAGAGTAATTACCTATGTTATTAAATATTTTCAATTTCTTGATTTCAGGATAATATAAAGATACAAATTTTTTACACTTAACATATGAAAATCTTAACCATCAAAAACAGATATGTTAACTTTTCCATAGATATATCCAAACCATATATTTATTAATCATTGTAAGCTTGTTTTTCTGAAATATATTTCATAAACCAATGTATAATTAAGGAAAATGAGAGTGTGGTAGTTAGATTCAGTTGTCAACTGGGCCAAGTGAAGGCACCTAGTTCTGTTGCTGTAGACATGAGCCAATGGTACATGAACCACATCTGTTGCTGATCATACCTACAGTTGGCTAGGAGGCATGCCTGCTGCAAGGAAAGACATTTTACTTAATTGGCTGGTGCTTAAATGAGAGACTCAACATAGCACAGCCCAAGAAGTTCAGCATACCTCATCTGAGCACTCACAGCTCAGCCCAGGCCTGTGGAGATGCAGATAGAAATCATCCCAGGGAAAGTTGTTGGGACCCAGGGGCCTGGAGAGAAGGGCAGCAGAGAACACCCTGTGCCTTCCACATAAGAAAGAACCTCAGTTGAAAGTTAGCTGCCTTTCCTTGAAGAACTAATGAAATAAATCCCCTCTTATTAAAAGCTAATCCATCTCTGGTGTGTTGCATGCCAGCAGCTAGCAAACTAGAACGGATTTGTTACCAGAGAGTGCGGTGCTGCTGCAGTTTGCAAATATTAGATATGTTGAAACCGTTTTTTTGATGGGTAAGAGGAAGATTTTGAGGGAACTCTGAAGAGAATGAGGGAGAAGTCCTGGAGTGCCTGAAGAGACTGTTGGTATAAACAGAACCACTGCCAATATGGACACAGGGGGACACAAAAGGGACAAATTGGAGCTTGCAGAGTGAGAACAATGAATGCTCATGTCTGAAGCCAAGAAGCCTCGGCCAGGAGAGTGCACCCACCCATATACATGGAGAAGGATGAGTTTGCTGTGAGGGCAGAGGATGAGTCTTCCATCTCATTGCAGTGGAAGAGTTGTGCTGCTCAGGCCTTGGAGAAGGTATAGCACACTCCTTGGGGCCTGGGGAGAGCCTGGCTGCCACCACATGGAGGGGTTGAACATGTGTCCTGGAAATAGCAGAGAGCTCAAGTGTGGCCCTGATGCCTGGACAGAGTGGAGCTGAGAAAGAGTTGGTCTCCTTAATGTTCCCTGAGGTTGATTTGGAAAGAGGTGGGTCACTGCATAGGCCCTTAGAAAGGGTGGGACTGCCACTTTCTAAAGCTGAAGGATAAATGACTTTCAGATTTTGAAATCCAGTGGTGTTTGCCCTACAGGTTTTCCTCCCAGTTTCCCTCTATGGATCCTGTGACTGTTTCTCCTTTGCATATTGGTACCAGACAACTTGTTGGAGATTCACAGGTCCACAGCTAGAAAATTTTTTGCACCTTAACATTGTTTAAGGTGATGCGTGTAGTTTCCAAGTTCACAAGGGGTGGACATGTGGTAGTTAGAGTCACTTGCCAACTTGGCCAGGTGAAGGCACCCAAAGACATGAGCCAATGGTACATGAACCTCATCTGTTGCTCATTATATCTGCAGATGGCTAGGAGGCATGCCTGCTGCAATGAATGATGTTTGACTTAATTGGCTGGTGCTTAAATGAGAGAGCACAATGTAGCACAGCCCAAGAAGCTCAGCATACCTCATCTCAGCAGTCGCAGCTCAGTCCAGGCCTTTGGAGATGCAGATAGAAATCACCCCGGGGAAAGTTGCTGGAACCCAGAGGCTGAGAGAAGGCCAGCAGAGATCATCCTGTGCCTTCCATGTAAGAAAGAACCTCAGATGAAAGTTAGCTGCCTTTCCTCTGAAGAACTAATGAAATAAATCCCCTCTTATTAAAAGCCAATCCATCTCTGGTGTGTTGCATTCTGGTAGCTAACAAACAAGAACAGAGAATAAGCCTAGAGTTTCAAGTAAAAGAAAGTGAAGGAGCAATTAAAGCATACTTAAATAAATAAAGGTTGAGGGAATTAATCAACCTAATTCTGCCCTACAAACAAGGTTAAAGGGAGTTCTTCAGACTGAATGTGAATTCTTCATCATGATCATTTTTAGAACATTTCCATCACTCAAAAAAAAAAAGGAAGAAAAAAGAATTCTTACATCCCATACCCCTGACCCTTTCCTCTCATTGACCCATGGTATTTCAATCTACCCAGTTTTTACCCTTTATCTTCCTTTATTATTTATTTATTTTTATCCTTATTTTACAACTCATCTGTCCATACCCTGGATAAAAGGACCATCAGGCACAAGGTTTTCATAATCGGACAGTCACATTGTAAAAAGTATTGTTATACAGTTGTCTTCAAGAATTCAGCTCCTGGAACACAGCTCCCTCCAGCCACTCCACTACACCATAAGTTAAAAAGGGATATCAATACAATATGTAAGAACAATCTCCAGGGTAACCTCTTGACCCTGAAATTTCTCAGCCTCTGAAACTTTATTTTGTCTCATTTCTCTCTTAGCCTTTTGGTCAAGAAGTCTTTTTCAATCCTTTCATGCTGGTTTCCAGTGAATCCCGGGAGTTCTGTCCTACGTTGCCAGGGAGATTTACAACACTGGGCATCATATCCCCCATAGGTGGAAGGGCAGTGGGTTCAGCTGCTGAGATCAGCCTGCCTACTGCTTTGTCCCACAACTGACCCCCTCTTTCAGGCCAGCACCCTCTCCTGCCAGGTGTTCTTTCTGGGCCTGTTATGCTCCTGCTGTAATGACAGACTGAATCCCTCCATGTGGCTGATATTAGCAAAGGGGGGTGCATGAACAAAGAAATCCAGATGCAGATGTAGGTGGCAGACCCAGGAGGACCCTGGGCATTTGGATTTAAGATGTTCTTGGTTGACAAGACCAGCCCTGCTGCCCAGAGGAGTCACAACGGGGCCAAAGAGCAGAACCAGGCACTACCCACTTCTCAAGGTTTCTGTTCTCTGAGATAGAGGGTGGAAAATGTATGGATTGTTTTAAAGTAAGTTTAGAATTTGAAGTTTGCTGTTCTGTGTCTGTCGCTTTCTCCCTTGAGGCAGTGATGTCAGTTTCCTGGATGGGCTCTGGCATCAGGCCCCCAATCTCCTCCCCACCAAGTTTGCATCAGATCCTCAGCCCCAGTCCACAGGCCCGTGTTCAGCCCACAGCCCACAGGCCCCAGCCTCCATCCCACAAGGCCTAGGCCCCAGGACACAGAACCCAGTGCCCAAACCCCAGCCCACCATAGGCCCCAGGTCCTAGTCTCCAGCCCACAGGCCTGGCCCTCAGCCCACATGCCCCAGCCCCAGGCCCTGCCCCAGGCCAAAGTGGTCAGCCCCCAGCCCACTGGAGGCCCTGGGCCCTAGCACCCAGAGGCTGTGTGACTTGTGCAGGTTATTTAACCCACGGGGCCCCCACATAGCCATGGTATGGGAAGTAGGTATTAAAACAAGTGTGGGGGGGCCCAGAGAGGGAGCGGGGGACTTGGCATGTGTGTGCCCATGTGTAGAGGTGTGTGTGTGTGTGCATGTGTGCAGGAGTTCTGTCTGTGTATGCAGGAACTATGTGTGTCTGTGTGTGTCCTGGTGGTGTGTGTGTGTGTAAGAGGAATATGTGCATGTGTGTAGGAGCTGTGTATGCAGGAGGAGGTATGTGTGTAGGTGTATGACTATGGGAGGCATGTGTATACAGGCAGGGTGTGTGTATGTGCTTAGCACATGTGTTTGTAACTATATGTCCATAGGAGGGGTGTGTGTGTGTGCATAGGAGGTGTGTGTGCACATGTGCAGGTGTGTGTTACACATGCATGAGTGTGTGTGTGTGTGTGGTGTATCCATAGGAGGTATGTCAAAGGCAGATGGACCGGGAAGGGCTTGGAGCTTGCAAGGAGAGGAGGAGGCCCTGCTGGGGTCAGATGCAGCAATGTCAGGGTGGGGCTCCAGGGCTTGCGGACTTTAAGCTGGAGGTAGCAGTGAGTCCCAGAGGGCTTCGGGAAGTAGGTGTCAGCACCAGCAGGGCGGTGGTGGAAGGGCACTGGGAAGCAGGGGAAGGGGGAGCTGCAGACATGGGACAGAAGACTGGGGAGCCCTCTGTTGTAGCCTTCATGGAGGTGATTGGCCTGTCTGCCCCTGCTCTCCTAGCAGCACTGGTGGAGGTGATGAGCTTTTCTGCCACTGCTATCCCAGCAGCACTGGTGATTGACTGTGAGAACAAAGCTCAACACTCATCAGTGGAAAAGTTGAGTAAGAGAAAAAATGTCCTTGACAGCTGTGGAAAGTTTTCCTAAATTTGTGTTTGGGACAAATAAAACCATTGTATATTTTCCAGAGTTTGATGCTTCTGAAGTTGTTCAAAATTTTAGGATATTACACACACAAAAAAGATTTTTTTAACTTCCAATAGAAAAAGGAACATTATAACTATTAGATGTTGAAGATGGTAAAAAATGTAATTTGGGGTATAATGAAAGTATTATTTTGATTATTTTAAAAAATAATTGCATTTTGTAGGATGTGTAAAGACAGTACTGAAGAAGTTTTTGGAAACTTCAGGTATGTGGGTATGTAAAGTACTCAGGATGTTCTTTGTTAAAGAAAGGGGTGTAGCTTTGACTTGAGGATGTGGATGGCAAACCCTGGGTGAACATGGAAAGTTGAGGACGTTTGTTGAAGTGAATTTTGTTGGTGGCAATCAATGTTGACTAGAAGTTGATTAGCTTGTCTAAGGAAATGCGGTTTCATAAATGCCTGGTGTGGTAGTTAGATTCAGTTGTCAACTTGGCCAGGTGAAGGTATCTAGTTCTGTGACTGTGGACATGAGCCAATGGTATGTGAACCTCATCTATTATTCATTACATCTGCAGTCAGCTAAGAGGCATGCCTGCTGTAATGAATGATGTTTGATTTAATTGGCTGGTGTTTAAATGAGAGAGCTCAATGTAGCCCAGCCCAAGCAGCTCAGCATATCTCACCTCAGCACTAACAACTCAACCCAGGTCTTTGGAGATGCAGAAAGAAATTACCCCACAGAAAGTTGTTGGAACCCAGAAGACTGGAGAGAAGGCCAGCAGACATCACCCTGTGCCTTCCCATGTAAGCAAGAACCCCAGTTGAAAGTTAGCTGCCTTTCTTCTGAAGAACTAATGAAATAAATCCTCTTTTATTAAAAGACAATCTGTCTTTGGCATGTTTCATTCCAGAAGCTAGCAAACTAGCACACCTGGTTCCAATGTGTTAGACAAGACCTGAATCCATAAGGAAAGTTGTACAAGGTTGTGAAAGTGAATTCTATTTGTTGTAGTCAATGCTAACCAAAAAACTGATAGGATTGTTTACAATATTTTGTATGAGTTTTTTGCATCCAACTGCATATTCATAAGTAACTGCAATTTAGTTTTCCCTGTTAAAATAATGCAGATTATTGGTCTGATCTTAATGAAAGATTATAAAAAGCTTTTATGAACTAGAAGAAAAGTACTCTGAGTACTCTGACTAGAAGACAGAATAAAATTTGTTGTTGAGGTTTAGGTTGACCTTATCATCCATTAATTTGGAAGACATTTTGTTGTCACTTTGGTTAAAAAAGGTACCAACTATTGTTTTGCAATAACCTATTTTCCTATTTAACATAATGTTCAAACCTGACAACTTGTGACATTTTTTGCCCTCCCCAAATCAAACCCTAAAGGCTGTCTTTTATTTAAAACTGTTGCAAAGGACTTGTTCCTTTTATTATTGTTTTTTTTTTAACTTGAACACCAGTGTTTATAGCAGCATTATTTCCAATAGACAAAAGGTGGGGCCCAAATGTCCATCAACAAGTGACTGGATAAACGAAGTGAGTACATGCACACAACCAGAATGTTGTTGGCCATGTGAAAAGGTGAAACTCTGAGATGTGCTACAACATGGAAAGCCTTGAAATATCATGTTCAGTGCAACAAAGAGGACACACAAGGACAAAAATGTTATGATACTTAACAGCATTTACTAGAAATGATAAACTAACATTGGCAGCAGATTCCAGGTTACTGGGGAAAGGTGTGATGGTGGGATGAGGAAGGGAGCATATTTGCAAAACTTTCTTAAAAATTAAAATAATAAACCCATTACATGTTCACTTAACATGTCTTTGTTGGCAGAACCTATCTATTCAGAATTAAAAGTAAAATTAAATTTTAAAATAACTGCTCTTATCACTAGGGTACAACGCCCTATTTCCCCTCTTTCTTCTGTGCTTTACCATGTATCAGTAAATAGAGTTGTTGTTATCACTTGGGTGCAGACCCTCTTCCCACCTCCTCCATTTGTGCTTTCTCATATATCACTAAAGAAGTTTCCCCATCCCCATAATAAGGAGCACCACACTCCATTAGCCAGTCACAGCCTACACTATCATACAGGGCACTGCCCTGCCTCCAGGACATACAAAGTGTCACACACTTACAGTCTTTACACTCTGAGGGGACATCAGTCTCACCACCAGCCCATGCCCTGGCCTAAATAAATGTGTGAATACTGCCCAATAGGGAAGCTAAGAAAATGGCACCAGTGTCCCCACCAGTGCCTCTAAGAGGGGACATATGAACCCCTGAGAATAAAGAATGAATTCACCCCTCTAAATAAGGGGAGGATGAGTCCCTTGTTCCATCCAAGGTGACAGATTGGTAGTTCTGGGCATGAGAGTTTATGAGCTCAAGTCTTCCATTTATTCCAAAAGGACAATATTATTAGGTTCATTCTGCAGTGGAAGGAAACCTACAGCCCATCCCCATTAATTCTTGCCTTCTACCTCAATAATACTTCTACCTGGAAATTGAAAGGCCTTACATTGTCAAGCAGGTTTCTGTGAGAAAATGTCCTGCCTTTTATATATATAATTTTTTTTTAGTTTTTTCTTAATTTTTAAAACATTTTTATTTCTTTATTTTTAATTTTTTGCCTTTTTTAAAAAAATTTTATTGGAAGTAAATATTCATAGCCCAGAAATTAAAACATAGTCCTATCCTGGCCAAGGTAGCAAGAGATCTACGAGGTTGAAGGGAGCCCCTTCGGGGCCCCACCTTGCTACTCTAGAGATAAAGGCTGGTAGGAAAGGGGAGCAGGAATAGGGGTGGGGGAGGAGTGGTAGGGAAAAAGTGGGGGCCAGAAACAGGTTTAGATGACCAGAACCTTTGCTTCTTCATACTCCTCAGCCTGGTAGAAGAAGGGGATGCAGGGATTATTGCCCAGGCCATGGTGATCCTGGGGGTGTTGAGTCTCACATAGCAGTTGCAGCTTCTGCTGGCCAGTGGGAGTCTCTGGAACAGTTTCACCTTGGAGGGCCTCTCCCTTTACAGATCCCACATCATTTGCCAGGTTCTCCTCATGAAGGTCCTGGCCATTGTCAGCTCCAAGCTCCTGGTCAACTGGGGATGCCGTTGTGACCTGACCAGCAAATCTCTGGGAAGCTGCCAGAAATGTGCCATGAGCTCAAGCATTTTGTTGAGCTCCTGCATCTCCAGCAGTTTCACCCTCATACCTTCCTTGTCATTTGCTAAGTGGGTAATGCACTCCTCTTTCACACAGTGATGTTCCTTCATTACTGCCCTCTGATTTTGGTAGAGGGCAATGCACTCACCAAATGTATCTATCTCTACAGATAGCTGGAGGCAGCGACGCTCCAGCTCTTCCATCTGTTCCTTCAAATCGAATTTATCTTGTGTAATTTCTGCAAAGCAGTTCTGCAGCTTCTTCATAGCCCCTTGCAGAGCCTGATTAATGTCTCCTGATACACTTTCCCCACCGGTCCTGGTGGGAGGGGGCGCCTCTGGCTCACGCTGAGATGAAGTCACCAGGTGAGCCAGGTGCTGGCAGTGCAGATTTTGCTCCTTCAGCTGCCTGTGCAGACATGCCCGCTCTTCTTCAGCACTAGCTATGGCCGATTTCAAAAATGCCACCATGGCCTCTTGACTGTCTAGGTCTTCAGGGATGCTCAGCTCTGGATGCTGATCCTCTTCATCTGCTTGCTCACTCTCTACAGCATTCCCTTCCCCAGGTGGGGTCATGAGCCCCACCTGGGCCTACAGTTGTTGGTTCTGTTGGTTGGTAGCTTCCAGGCACTCCTGTGTCCCCTGCAATTCCCAGCACATCTTCTCATCCATAGCCTTGCTCTGAACATCTTCGTGCTGCAGCTTTTCCACTAGCTGGGTCTGCAGCACTAACTGCTTTTGCAGCATCTCCTTCTCGGTGGCTAGCTGCTGATAGGCAGCCATGAGCTGCTGCCAGGCAACTATATACTGCTGCAGGTGGCTCAGGTACTTGTCATGCTGCTCTTGTGAACCTTGAGCCTCTTTGCCCTTGAATTCCATTGTGTCTTTGAGCTCTGCCAAGTGTTTCTGCAGTTCTCCCAGCTTCTTGGCCAGCTCTTTCTTAGCATACTGTTCTGAACGCAGGGCACTGGTTACCTCCATACTTTCATTGCTCAGCCTGATAAAGCCATTCTGTAGTTCTTCCAGCTGCTCCTTGAGCTCACTGTTTTGGGACAGAGTGCAGCTGATGGTGATGCAGTTGCTCTCCATGGTCTCCAGAATGTGTTTCTGATCTGCTGCCTGCTCTTCTCAGAGCTCAGCTTCCTGCTCCAGCTGCAGCAGCCTCACCTCCTGCTCCTGATTCAGACGACTTAGGCCCTCATTGTCCTTCATCTGGGCCTGCAGCTGCCCTGCTTGGTGCTCTAGCTTCTGCAGCTTGCTAATTTCTGCTTGCAGCTGCTGTTCCATCTCAGAGGTCCCGGCTGGGGGCTTCTGGGGTGGGGGCGCCTGCTCCTCCAAGGTCTGCTGTAACTGCTGGTTGTCGTTAAGATCTGCAGGTTGCAGAGGTGATGGTTTTGCAAGCTCTCTCATCTGCAGCTTCTTGTGCAACTCCTCCATCCTTCACTGCATGGCTGACTTCTCCATGAGCAAAACCCATAGTTTCTCTTTGAGTTCTGAGTTACGTTGCTTCAGGGCCTCATTGCTTTTGCTTTGTTGACAGAACTCCACTTTCAGATTATCATGTTCTTCAGTTAGCTCTTGGTTGGTCCTGTCTGCCTGCTTCTGCTGAGTGGAGACAGTGGACAGCATCTGCTCCAGCTCACTTACATGTCACCTTGAAGACTGCAAGTGACTTCCAAGATCCTCTGCCTCTCCTGCTATCTGTCTGAGAGCCTGTTGAATGTGAGGGCTGTGTATAACTCAGACTTCTCAGACACTAGAATCTCAATTGTCTGAGTGTGTTCTTGCAGCTGTTGTCTTAGAGCTCCTTCCTCCTTCACCAACTTGTTTTCAAAGCCTTGTTTGACTTCCTCCAATTGATGAAAAGCATCTTGTTTTTTTTTGGTTCAACTCTTTTTTTTTTAATTTGCATATGGGCAGGAGGCACCAGGGTTCGAACTCCAGACCTCCAGCATGGCAGGTCGGAGCTCTGCCTGCTGAGCCACGGCAGCCGCCCTGGTTCAACTCTTATATCTTCTTTGTGAGTTGATTGTGTGTAGGACTGCTGAAATCCAGGGCTAGTGATGGCTCTTGCTATTGGCTGTCTAGATTCTTCATGTCATTGGAGGATGTCTGGTCCTTCCCGTTGATGTAGGATGAGGAGTCAGGCAGGAGCCCATGAAGGGGTCGTGAAATCTGTTGCAGGCTCTCAGTAGATGACGTAGTCTTGTTTTCCTCCGAGGGAAGAGGAGCACTTTTGGCATCATAGTTCTTAGGTGATGCCATGCCACTAGGACATGGGGAACTAGTGCAGGCGAGATGGACACTGCCAGGAGGGGTGGTGTCATCGGCAGGTGAAGCAGGAGTGGCGCGGTCTTTGGGTGCATCCTCAGGCATGTGGCCCCCAGATGTTGGTGTTTCAGAGCCAACTTTATCTTTTTTTTCTTCTTCACTCTTGGTGGAATGGGAAGATTGTTCTTCAGCTGAAATTCACATAACATTTTTCTGGCCAAAGCCAATTTCTGCTGCCAGGTTTCTTCCAACATCTCTGGAAGGGAAATTGCCCAGAACTTTTTTCTGAGTGCAGCCAATTTCTGCCATCGGGCTTCTTCCAAAATCTCAGACAAGGGAATGGGTCTGGGGAGTGACATCCTCTAATCCAGCAACCACTGCAGACTTGCATCTGCTAGCTACTGCACCAATGTGGGACTGAGCCAGGGCAGGGAGGGACCAGGGAGGTGCTAGGCAGCATGGAATGAGGGCATGGCCTCAGTCCCCCAGCCTATTGGGTGATGAGAAGATTGAAAGGGAAAGGGAGCGGGGCCAGACCCCTGTGGGCAGGGCCAGGTGTGTGAGCTCACAATGAAGGCTGCCTGCAGGGTCGTCTCCATCCACTCTGAGGGGAGGGGTGTGAACATTGTCTCTGCCACCTCTGAGGGGTGGGGCCAAGAGCAGTCTCCTCCCACCCCCGGGGCAGAGCACAGCCGCTCCCTCCTCCCCCTCCCGGGTGGTCACCCTCAGGTTCCCATCTTGGCTGTTCCTATCTTGGCGGCTGGCTCTTCATTTCCCATGCAGGGTGTCAGTTACTCCACAGCCCTGAGGCCCATCTCTGCCTCTTGCCCTGGACCCTCCTCCACCGCAGACTCCCCCGGGACAGGGATCTGGTACTGGGCTCAGGAGGTAGGTGGGGATTGAGATAGGGGAAGGCTCAGCCCCGCACAGTCCTTCTCCTATGTCCCCAGTGGGTCCAGCTTTTCCCACCCATCCCCAGCCCCGCTCCACTGTCGCCCAGACTCGCCCTGCACTCAGAGCCCCTTCCTTAGGGTTCTGTACCAGCCCTAATCCCAGGAGTGCACCACCAACCCTCCCGGCTGTATCCCTTGCTGGCTGCGCTGTCCCCTCACTGCCCCACAGCAACCCTTTCCCCAGTGCAGCCTCGAGGCCTCATTAGCCGTTCTAGTTTGCTAGCTGCCAGAATGCAATATACCAGAAATGGAATGGCTTTTAAAAGGGGAATTTAATAAATTGCTAGTTTACCATTCTAAGGTAGAGATAATGTCCCAAATAAAGCAAATCTATAGAACTGTCCAACCAAAGGCATCCAGGGAAAGATACCTTGATTGAAGAAGGCCGATGAAGTTCAGAGTTTCTCTCTCATCTGGAAAGTCACATGGTGAACACAGTCAGGGTTCCTCTCTCATCTGGAAGGGCACATGGTGGACACAGCATCATCTGTTAGCTTATTCTCCTGGTTTCCTGTTTTGTGAAGCTTCCCGGGAGGCATTTTCCTTCTTCATCTCCACAGATCACTGGCTGGTGGACTCTGCTTCTCGTGGCTATGTCATTCTGCTTGGCTCTCTCTGAATCTCCCTTTGTCCAAAATGTTTCCTCTTTTATAGGACTCCTGTAAACCAATCAAGACCCACCCAAAGGGGTGGAGACACATCTCTATCTAATCCAGCTTAATAACCAGTCTTGATTAAATCACGTAAGAAACAGCTGCCTTTACAAAATGGGATTAGGATTAAAACATGGCTTTGCTAGGGTACATACATCCTTTCAAACCAGCCCAGAGACCATTGGAGATGCAGAAAGAAAGCACCCCTAGTAGCTATTTAAAAAGCGAATCTGGGAGAGAAAACCAGGAGATGTCACCATGGGCCTTCCCAGCTGACAGAGGAAAAACTAACATCATTGGCTCATTCTTGAGTCAAGGTATCTTTATCTGGATGCCTTAGGTTGAACATTTTTACATTTTCATGGTCTTAGAAGTGTAAACTTTTCAATTAGTAAATTCTGTTAATAAAAGCCAATGCATTTCTGGCATATTGCATTTCTAGGAGCATTAACAAGCTAAAAAATAAAGGTGGTTTGGCGAAAAATTCATTGTATTTTCTTTCTTTTTCTTGTAGGAAAATTGCAAAGTATTAGGGAAGATTTCAAATATTAAATTTGTACAAATTTCTCAAAAAGTTCTATTAAATATTGATGAGAAAGTGGAAAACAAAAGCATGAGCAAGCAAACAATTCTGTACCATCAGTGTTCATAGTAACTTTATTCATATTACCCAGAAACTGCAATCAGCCCCGCTGTCCTTCAACTTGTGAGTGGTATAAAGACTGTGAGACATGTATCCTGTGGAAGACAACTCCACAGTGAAAAGGAATGAGCTGCTGATGTTCACAACTTGGATGAATTTCTGGGAATTATGCTCCCTAGGTCATGCATTTTTTTTTCATTTATAGCACACATTTGAGCAACACAGTTTGAAAAAGTGATAAAAGATTGCTAGTTGCCAGGTCTTAGAGATGAAAGGCTCAGAAGAGAGGGCTCAGTTTCCTATAAAAAAAAAGCCACAGAAGGATCTGTGGTGAGGGAACTAGTGCATGCATGAACTACAGGTGACACATTCTATGGGAGCAACCACAGGCATACACAAAAATGAGAAGGAAAGTCTGGGAAATGTCAATAGCATACATGGCTGTGGTAGTTAGATTCAGTTGTCAACATGGTCAGGTGAAGACACCGAGTTCTCTTGCTGTGAACATGAGCCAATGATGTGTCAACCTCATCTGTTGCTGATTACATCTGCAGTCAGCTAGGAGGTGTGCATGCTGAAACGAATGATGTTTGACTTAATTGGCTGGTGTTTAAATGAAAGAGTGAAACGTAGCACAGCAAAAGCAGCTCAGCATACCTCATCTCAGCACCTGCAGCTCAGCCCAGGCCTTTGGAGGTGCAGAAAGAAGTCACCCCTGGGAAAGTTTTTGGAACCCAGGGGCCTGGAGAGAAGGCCAACAGAGACCATCCTGTGTCTTCCCACATAAGAAAGAACCTCAGTGGAAAGTTAGCTGCCTTTCCTCTGAAGAACTAACAAAATAAATCCCCTCTTATTAAAAGCCCATCCATCTCTGGAGAGTTGCATTCCAGCAGCAAGGAAACTTGAACAGATTTGGTACTGGAGAGTGGGGTGCTGCTGCGGTTTGCAAATACCAGATATGTTGGAATGATTTTTTGGATGTCTAAGGGAAGGATTTTGGAGGGACTGTGAAGAGAATGATGGAGAAGTCCTGGAGTGCTTGGAGATTCTGTTGGTATAGACCAAACCTGTGCCAATCTGGATAAAGGGGAACACAAAGGGACAAATTGGAATGCAGAGTGAGAACCATGGACGCTCAGGTCTGAAGCCAAGAGACCTCGGCCAGGAGACGGGCGCCACCCATATACATGGAGCACACCCTCTCCAGGTAAACTCACAGTTTATCCTGAAAGGCGAGGACGAGCCTCCCACCTTGTTGCAGTGGAAGAGTTGTGCAGCCTCAGGCCTTGGAGAAGGTGTAGCATGCTCCTTGGGGGACTGGGGAAAGCCTGACTGACACCACATGGAGGGGTTGAACATGTGCCCCAGAAATGGCAGAGAGCCCAGGGGTGGCCCTGATGCTTGGAGAGAGTGGAGCCAAAATTATGTTGGTCTCCTCAATGTTCACCGTGGTTGATTGGGAAGGATGTGGGCCACTGCACAGGCCCTTGAAAAGGGTGGGACTGCCACTTTTTAAAGCTGAATGTATGACTTTCAGACTTTGCAATCCAATGGTGTTTGCCCTGCAGGTTTTCCTTCCAGTTTCTACCTATGGATCCTGTGACTGTCCTCCTTTGCATATTGGCATTAGATAACTTGTTTTGAGAATCACAGGTCCACAGCCAGAAGATCACCTTAATATTGTTTAAGGTGATGCGTGTCGTTGCCAAGTTGACAAGGGGTGGACATGCGGTAGTTAGATTCACTTGCCATCTTGGTCAGGTGAAGGCACTTAGTTCTGTTGCTGTGGACATGAGCCAATGGTACGTGAACCTCATCTTTTGCTGATTACATCTGCAGTCAGCTGGAAGGTGTGCCTGCTGCAATGAAGGATGTTTGACTAAATTGGCTGGTGCTTAAATAACAGAGCTCAACGTAGCACAGCAAAAGCAGCTCAGCATACCTCATCTCAGCACTCGCAGCTAAGCCTAAGTCTTTGGAAGTGCAGAAAGAACTCACCCAGGGGAAAGTTGTTGGAACCCAGGGGCCTCAAGAGAAGGCCAGCAGAGACCATCCTGTGCCTTCTCACATAAGAAAGAACCTCTGTGGAAAGTTAGCTGCATTTCCTCTGAAGAACTAACAAAATAAATCCCCTTTTATTAAAAGCCAATCCATCTCTGGTGTGTTCCTTTCTGGCAGCTATCAAACTAGAACAATGGCTTATATCAATGTCAATATCTTGAGTGTGCTGTTGAACTATAGTTTTGCAAAACATTACCATTGTGGAAAATCAGGTAAAACATCCCTAAGGATAGGGCATGCAGAGGTCACCCCTAATCCCTAAGGGACCACAGTACCTAAGCAGTTGGTGCACAGTGGTTCCCCCAAGCTCCTAGTGAAAGGTGGCTGTAGGCTGATCTGGGATCTGCAGGGGGACTCTGCCTAGAGCTGGGCTTTAATAAGAGGTGCCCCTCTGGCTGGCGTCATGCCATCCATGTCGCTTCTTTGCCAAATATCTGGTTATCACCTATTGTAAAGACGTCTTTTTCTCAATTCATCTTCATTCTAATTGTAGTCAGCATGTTTATGGTGTAGTTTGTAATTTGAGATCATTAATATCATTTCAACACACAAATGGTAGCCAGTGGTGGTCACTATGGAGGGGTCCCACCTGAGAAGAGGTGGCTGGTGTGGGTCCCTCAGGGATGCCCTGTTCAGAGATGGAATACTAGACATCTGATGTGGCAGTCTCCATCAGAGATGGAAGTGTGAGTCGTGGTCTTGTAAGCCTCCCCCCCCCAGGTAGGGGACATTTAGGCTGAAGTCCAGGTATCAGCAAAAATCAGCCACAACAGCTCCTGAAGAGCATGCTTTGAATGGAACAGCCACTGCAAGGTCTGGAGTGCAGAGAGGAAGCCCCAGGATGCCTGCTGGGCCCAGGGGAAGGTGGTTATTAACTATGCCCTCTTTGGGGTGACAAGGCAGAGTAAATGACACCATTGGAGAGACTTCCATGTTTGTGCTACAATTTACATGGTTATGGGAGGTTGGAGCAGATGGGGAATGTCTCTCAGGTTTAAGACTCCTTCCGACTGCTTTGTGAAGAGTAGGTGTGGGGATGGGCACATGCTTGGGAGATTTTGAAATAGAAGGAAGGGAGGTGGCTTGAGCTGGTACTGTGGTGAAAGAGGTGGGGGAGGTAGATGTACAAGACCTGGAACCACAGGATTTGCTGCTGCATTAGATGAAGGGAGAAAGGAGGTTTCTTGGGAGATGCCTCCCAGGCAACTGGTCCAAAGAATAGGGACACTGGGGAGGACCTCTGCTGAGCCTGGGGGAGTCACTTTCCCTTTGGGGCTGGGGCCAGGATGTCCATTTTTGGGTGTCTTTTCTCTTGAGCTCAGATATAGGTTCAATCTTTATATTTTTTACCCCTTCTGCGTATGCTTAAAATATGACCAATGTCTTTGTGTGTCTTTAAAACATCAGTTCAGGCCTAAATCTGTTTCACTGGAGGTTCTGCTTTTGTTGGTATGGAAAGTAGGGAGCTGGAAAAATGTCCCCTAGGGTAACTGGGAGGAGTTTTTGGCCATGAAACTCATAGAGTTTAACTTTCCCTTCTCTTATTGATATCCTTTCAGAAAGTAGTAAACAAGAGAGCAAACTGTGATAGCTAAAAATCTGATTTGAAATTGAAGCCATAAATTAGCTCAGCAAAGCAGCAGATTGAACAGCTGCAGTTCCCTGCAAAGACTGGCAGCATGAGGTAGTGGTGGTAGCTAGTTATAAGAACTGAGAGATTTAAGTGCCCAAGTTGCAGGGGATATGGAGACTCATGGGGTTATCACCACTAACCCCAGATTTCTGAAGGCTGTAGGCCCTCCAGAGTTCCCACCCCTGCACTTGTTGATTATGCACAGCTTCTAAAAAAGATGCTGCCTTAAAATCAACATATGTTCCCTCAATGCTGGACGTTTTCAAAACCAGAAAACACCTAAGCCTTGATAGACATAGCCAGTAATTGCATTTGAATTTTCACATTGATTGGTTTAAATATCATTGGTTGCTCATAAAATCAGTAATATAGCTAATAGCATAGATTTGCCTGCCATGTATATACCAAGTTACCATTTCTGAAAGTTTGGATGTTGGGAAGGAAAAAGTCAAATAAGTTGTACTTGCTGAGCATTCTTATGGGAGATGTGTATTTCCTGTAACATTTATTCTGTCACCAGGTAAATGGAGCCCCTGGAATGGACCAGCCATTGTTCTCAGGTCAGAGATGCAGTAGTGGACAAAATAGAGCTGCCTGCCCTCATGGGGCTATTTGTTATATGTTCTGTGGAGCTGATGAGAAGCAGGGCCAGTCCTATGAAAAGCCAGGAACAGGCCATTTCACATAGAGCTGCAGGAAGGTAAGATGGTCAAGGGCAGGACCCTGTAGGAGGGGGGGTCATTGCAGGTCAAGGGAAAGGCCCTGCCACACCTGAGGAAGAAACCTGCCTGCCTCTGCCATCAGGAGAGGAGCAGAGAGGGGTGAGAGGAGGGAGCACCGTGATGGCCAGGACCTTGCAGATATTCAGTAACAGCGACAGGGAAATAAAGGTTAAAATACAGAGGGAAAAGAAGCCCCACCCCACCCTGGGAATATAAGGCTCCAGACATGAGCGTGCCCCTCCAGCCCACAGGAAGACAAGGCAGCAAGGTCTGTTTTTTCTTCTTCTTCTTCTTCCTTCTTTTTTTTCTTCTTATTTTTCACTGAAATTGACTTTAAATTCCTTAGTCTTTATTAATATCCTTATTTGTGTCTGGTTTATTCTTACTAGAATAATTGAGATTTTGGAAAATATTTTCCCTCAGTGCAGTTCAGTGGCCAATTTGTTTCTCAGGAGGTCACTCTTCTTAGTTGTTTATTAGGGATGATTAGGGGAAAGTTTCCTACCTGTGGCTCATGATGACCTCAAGTACCATTTCCAACAGGTTATTGCCAAGCCCTAGGGTTCAGTAATGGCTGTGTAGGGCTTTACAGTTTTACAGTGTTTTCACTTCGGTTTGCTCACTAACTGAGAAGTCAGGATTGAAGGGATGATTAAGATTACTCAATCATGACATACATATTCCTTTCTGCTTTCTGGTATATTAGAGTAAACAGGGAAATATCTGAAATCTCTGAACTATAATCCAGATTCCTTGATCTCTGATAATGATTCTATCTTGTGACTGAAAAAACTTTGTGACTTACCTTCACTTGTACCCATTTTACCAACTTAGAGTCGTATGATCACTGAGGACAGCCTCAAATGTTTATTAATGAATGGTCTTGTGTCAGGCCAGAACCAGCCCACACCCTGTCCAAAAATCTCCTTGATAACCTGAGCTGGATCTAACCAAAATGGGCCCAACTGACATGTAGTAGCTTAGACTTTAACCTATAAGTCACCTGTTCCTCTTTATAATACTAAAAAGCACCATTGTCATCCTATTAAGCCTGCCATTTCCTTACATACATCCTGTTACTAAGCATGTACTCAATCTGTGCATGCTCAATAATTAGACCACATCTAATTACATCATCTGGAGCCATTGTACTTATTATCCTAAAACCTGCCCATCTTTTAATACTATAAAAGTATTAGCATTACCACAGTTCTGGGAGACAGATTTTTTTTGACAGATAAGCTGTCTGATCTGCTTCACACCCAGCAATGAATTCTTTCTTTCTTTGAAACCCCAGGGTCTCCAAATTGGTCCTTTGGGTGCATCAGGCAAAGAATCTACCATCTGCATCTGGTAGCAGTCTCACAGCAACTTGGTAATGAAAAGGTTTCCCAAATTCTGCTCCTAGCATCTTGTTAATATATTTGTTTGTATATTTTGGCATAGCTTCTGGACATTGCCTAGCATCTAATTTGTCCTCCAATAAAAGTGATCTTTCTGAGAATGAGGTGCATGTTGAATGCTGATAAAGAAAGCATGTTTTCACTAAGTAGTTTAGGATTATCTCCCAAGTGGGAAGAATGAACATAACTAACAAATGTTTACAAGTCATTCTCAATTCATCCTCAGGTAGAAATGTTAAAAACAAAGAAAACTACCTGTGAAAGTTTGCAGCTGTATGTATCCCAGGAAAGTATGTTCTGAAAGTTAATCTTTGAAAGTGTGGCCCAGCTCATTCAGGATGGGTTTTAGTCTTTGTGCAGGATTCCTTCAGAAGACAATAAATTCAGACCTGAGGAGAAGCAAAGTTTTTCAGTCACAGAACCAAGTTTTTTCATCACAAGAGCACAAGATAGACAGAATCATTATCAGAGATCAAGGAATCTGGATTATAGTTCAGAGATTTCAGATATTTCCTTGCTTCCCCAGGGTAGCAAGAAGCTGAAATCAAAGAAACCCAAAGAGAAGGAGAAGACCAGCAGATGCCACCATCTTGTCTTGCCATGTGACAGAGGAGCCTAGGATTACTGGCAACCAGTCTTTGGGAAGAAAACATTGCCGAGATGATTCCTTGATTTGGCCATTTCCTCAGCCTTAAAACCGTGAGCAAATAAATTTGCATTGTTCAGGCTGAACCATTTCATTTTATTTGCTTAAGCAGCCTAGGAAACTAAAACACCTCCTTTGTGATAGAGTCATTTCACTACTTCACAGTATTAAGATTGAAAGACTTTGAGAGGAATTTGAATGTTAAGAATGTATAAGAAGGATGTTAGATATCCAGGATTTTTTATCACTGTTTTCCTTACCATAGCAGAAACTGGTAATAGCCTCGGTATTCATCATAGAGGACTATTTTTATAATGTATAGCAGTGCCCTTTCGTGGAGTCTGAGCCCCCCTGAAGCACTGTCCATACAGTTGGTGGTCTGTCTCTGTGCCCTCAATGCAGTTCCATTGGTCACTGTTTCTATCTTTTTGCCAGTACCTTGGTGCTTTGTCTACTGTGACTTTATAGTAAATTTAAAGTCTATAAGTGATAGCCTTCCTTCTTTGCTCTAGTATTTTAGGATATCTTTAGCTATTCAGGGTCTTTTTGCCTTTCATATTCGTTTGGTAACCAGCTTTTCCAAGTCTTCAAAATAGATTGTTGGGATTTTGATGGGTGTTGCATTGAATCTGTTGTTCAGTTTGGGTAGAATTGACATCTTGACGACACTCAGCCTTCCTTTCCATGAGCATGGAATAACTTTCCATCTATATTAGTTGTTTTTCATTTCTTTTTAAAATTTTGTGCTTGGTAATTTTCCTTGTTTAAGTCCGTGACATCCCTGGTTAGGGTTATTTATAGATACCTGATTCTTCTGGTCGCTATTCTGAATGGAATTTTTTCCTTAGTTGTCATATCAAATAGGTCAATGCTTGTGTGTAGAAACATTAGTGACTTTTGTACATTACTCTTGTGTCCCACGACTTTGTTGAATTTGTTTATTAGTGCAAGTAGCTTTGCTGTAGATTTCTCAGGGTTTTCTATGTATACGATCATGCCATCTGCAAAGAATGAAAGTTATACTTCTTCCTTCCCTATTTAGATGAATTTTATTTCTTTCTCTAGTCTAAATACACCAGTTAGGACTTCCAATACAGTGTTGAGTAAGAGTGATGAGAATGGAAATGCTTGTATTGTTCCTGATCTTAGGGAGAATGCTTTCAGCTTCTCACCATTAAGTATGATGCTGGTTATGGGTTTTTCATATATGTCCTCTGATTTTCAGAAAGTTTCCTTTGATTTCTAATTTTGAAATGTTTTTATCAGGGAAGGATGCTGGATTTTTTTCAAATGCTTCTTCAGCATCATTTGGACTGATCATGTGTTTTTTCCCCTTTTTTATTTTTTAATGTCTTGTATTACATTACTCAATGTTCTTATGTTGAACCATTCTTGCATTCCTGGTGTGAATTGCACTTTACCATGGTGTATAATTCTTTTAATGTGGCATTGGATTCGATGTGCTAGTATTTTGCTAAGAATTTTTGCACTCCTTTCTTGTTTTTTCGTTATCTGATTTTGGTATAACAGTGATGGTAGCTTCATAAAATGGGTTAGGTAGTGTTCCTTTTCTTCAATTTTTTTAGAAGAGTTTGAGCAGAACCGGCATTAGTTCTTTTTGGAATGTTTGATAAAATTCTTCCAGAAAGCCCATCTGGTCCTGGGCTTTTCTTTGTGGGAAGATTTTTTAATGACTGGTTGAATCTCTTTTCTTGTAATTGGTTAGTTGAAGTCTTCTATTTCTTCTCAAGTCTGTATAGGTACTTCATGTGTTTCTAGGAATTTGCGCATTTCATTTCAGTTGTCCTGTTTGTTGGCATGGATTATCTTATAATTTTAAAAGTTTCTTCAGGATCTGTGGTTACAACCCCCTTGTCATTACTGATTTTGTTTTGCATCCTCTCTGTTTTTCTTTGTTAGTCTAGGTAGGGCTTGATCAACTTTATTGATTTTCTCAAAGAACGAACTGTTGGTTTTGTTGATTCTTTCTATTGTTTTATTATTCTCCGATTTGTTTATTTCTCCATTAATCTTTATTGTTTCTCTTCTTTTATTTGCTGTTAGGGTTAATTTGCTGCTTTTTCTCTAAATTCTCCAGGTGAGCAGTTAACTCCTCAAGTTTTGCTTGTTCTTGTTTTTTATTATAGGCACTTAGGGCAGTCAGTTTCCTGCTCAGTACTGACTTTGTGCCATCCCATAAATTCTGATACATTGTATTCTCATTATCATTTGTCTCCAGATATTTACTGATTTCTCTGGCAATTTTTTCCTTGAACCACAGATCATTTAAGAGAGTGTTGTTTAATCTCCATATGCTTGTGATAGCTCTGGTTCTGTGGGAATTATTAATTTCTAATTTATTCCTTTGGGATCAGAGGAAGTGCTTTGGATAATTTCATCTTATTAAATTTATAAAGACCCAGTTTGTATCCCAGCATGTAATCTATCCTGGAGAAAGTTCCATGTGTGCTAGAGCAGAATGTATATCTTGGTGCTTTGGTGTGTGATGATCTGTATATGTCTATTAGATCTAATTCATTTATCCTTTTGTTTAGGTTCTCTATTTCCTTGTTGATGTTTTGAAGTTTCCTACTATTACTGTTGATATGTCTATAGCTCCCTTCAGTTTTTCCAATCTGTGCCTCATGTATGTTGTACCTCCTTGATTGGGAGCATACACATTTATGGTTGTTATTTGTTCTTGGAAAATTGTCCCTTTTATTAATGTGTAGTGTCCTTCTTTGTCTCTTTATGACTTCTTTACATTTAAGGTCTACTTTGTCTGATATTAGTAGAGCTATTCCTGCTTTCTTTTGATTACAGTTTGCATAGGAGATCTTTTTCTGTCCTTACACTTTTGATCTACTTGTGTCCTCGAATCTAAGATATGTCACTTGTAAACAGTATATGGATGGATTATTGTTTTTCATCTGTTCTGCTAGTCACTGCCTTTTAAGTGGTGGGTTTAATCCATTAATGTTCAATGTAATTACTATAGCTCCCGACCCTACTGTCTTGTCCTTTAGTTTTATTTGTCAAATGTCTGTATTATTTTCTTTCTCTCTCTCTTTTCTCTTTAAATTTCCATTTCTCAAGCAAGCCATGGTGGCTCAAGAGGCAGAAATCTCACCTGCCATGCTGGAGACCAGGGTTCAATTCCAGGTGCCTGCCCATGCAAAAAAAAAAATAAATTACTATAACTCATATCCTTCAGGTCTGTGCCATCCTCCAGACCTCCCCCTCCTGTCGTTTTTTCTTTCAGCTCACAGAACTTACTTTGGTATTTCTTGTAGGGCTGTACTCCTGTTGAGTAGTTCTCCAAATCTTTTTTATCTTTGAAGATTTTAATCTGTCCCCCAGTTTTGAAGGTTTACTTGGCTGTATAAAGAATTCTTGGCTTAAAGCCTTTCTCATTCAGGAGCTTAAATATATCATACCATTGATTTCTTGCTTTTGCAGTCCCTGTTGAGCAGTCTAAAGTCAGTCTTATGTATTTTGTTAGATTGTTTTTCTTATGCTGCTTTCAAAACTTTCTGTTTCTCTTCAACACCTGACAGTTTGATTAGTATATGTTTGGAGTAAGGCTGTTGGGATTTATTCTATTTGGAGTTTGCTAGTCTCCTTTGCTTTGCATTTTATGCCTTTTTTAAGGGTTATAAAGGTTTCCCTGATTATATCTTCAACTAACTCTCTTTCCTTTTTATTCTTTTCTCCATTTGAGACACAGTGGTTCTTCTATCTCTTCACATCTGCCGCCAGACCCTGGACATCCTCCCTATCATCCTGCACCCTCATTCCTGGAGGGCCTGCTCCCTTCTGAAGGCCGGGCCCAGCAGTTCCTGCACCATTCATTCCCTGAGGGTTGACCATGCACACTTGCTGCAGTGGCGATTTTGCCTGTTTGATCTGTGTGGTGTCCCCATTGTTGAGGTCAGTAATTGGCACAGCATGGACTCAGTAAAAATGTGCCATGCCCTGTGCTACAGTTGTATCTCTAGTCGGTCTCGCCATGGAGTCAGGACACTATCAATGGGCAGACAAGCTGGACACTTCCATGGGGCAGTTACATTTGGTGAGACGCTTGGGGGCTGCACTGCAGCATGGCGGTGGGAGGGGGCTGCCTTAAGTGACAGGGCCAGGGGTATGGTGGGAGCAGCTGCAGGGTAGGATGGAGCCAGCTTTCCAGAAGGTTGACAGCCCCATCCCAAATGCACACACAGCCCACGAAGTAGCTATGCCTCCTTTGGCAGTTCATACTTGGGACGCCTATGGGTGTCTTTCCAGTAAAGGGATAGAGGGATGCCGAGTCCCATTCTTAACCTCCTAAGTCTCACAACCAGATGGACAATATTTTAAGTTTCAGATGAGTAATGATCTCATTACTTGTGCCATCTCTATGGGTTGCTCATCAGTCTATGGTGACTTCATGATGTCCTTTCAGAGAACTACTGAGTTGTTGGAAAGGAGGAAATTTATTTAGGGAAGCTTTTCCCATAAGTTGATAACACTTTTCATGCAGTTCCCACTATAGGAAAAAGGCTAAATGAGAAGATACCGAGGAAGGATGGAGTGCCTGTGTGCCCGGGGCTTCCTCTGGCCTTGCCTTGCTTCTCTCCCAGCTGTAGCCCAGGGCGGTTTGGGCGGGGCTGTTCCATGGACACACCCTGGGCACCTTGGCAGTGAGGCTGGCAGTGGAGGCGTCCATGCAAAGTGCAGTCCTGCGTGTGGTGTGAACACGTACTGGCAAGTCAGGGTCACACCAGTGACCAGGGAGGCATGCCGACAGCATCAGGATGTTGGTGCGGACATGGGGACATGCCGCCATGGCAGTCATTCGTGCTCTCTGCCTCCATGTCTTACAACCCCCCAAAGAAAAATGTCTGGCACCTCAACATCATAGAGACAGGGAGATATGTCTAAGGTAGTTTTCCTTTCCCTCCCTGTTTTATGCATTCTGGGGCTTCTGGGAGGTTTTCAAATGTCACCTACCATGAGAGGAGGTTTGGGCAAAGACCCCTCAGGCTTTGAGGAGGCAACAGCTGAAGTAGCTTGCATGTTGCTGTTTGTTTTTCTTTTAACATTTCTATTGAGAAGTATCCACACTTGTATTGTCCAAACATATTATACAATCAGTGGTTCATAATATCATCACATAGTTTCGAATTCTTCGTCATGGTCATTTTTAGAACATTTACCTCAGAAAAAAAATCATAAGGAAGGAAAAAGAATTCTCACATCCCATACCCCTGGCCCATTCCTCTCATTGACCCATAGTATTTCAATCTACCCAGTTTATATCCTTTCATCCCCTATTATTTATTTATTTTTTATCCTTATTTTACAATTCATCTGTCCATACCCTGGATAAAAGGACCATCAGGCACAAGGTTTTCACAATCAGATAGTCACATTGTAAAAAGTATTGTTATACAATTGTCTTCAAGAATTCAGCTCCTGGAACACAGCTCCCTCCAGCCACTCCACTACACCCTAAGTTAAAAAGGTATATCTATATAATGTGTAAGAATAGCCTCCAGGATAACCTCTTGATGTTGAAATCTCTCACCCACTGAAACTTTATTTTGTTTCATTTCTCTCTTCCCCTTTTGATCAAGAAGGCTTTCTCAATCCCTTCATGCTGGCTTCCAGTGAATCCCAGGAGTTCTGACCCACGTTGCCAAGGAGATTTACAACCCTGGGCATCATGTCCCCCATAGGTGGAAGGGCAGTGGGTTCAGCTGCTGAGCTCAGCCTGCCTACTGCTTTGTTCCACACCTGACCCCCTCTTCCAGGCCAGCACCCTCTCCTGCCAGGTGTTCCTGCTGGGCCTGATACACTCCTGCTGTAATGAGAGACCGAAATCCATCTAGGTGGATGATTTTAGCAAACAGGGGAGCATGAATAAAGAAATCCAGAAACAGATGTAGGCAGCAGACCCAGGAAGACCCTGGGTACTTGGATTTAATATGTCCTTGGTTGACCAGACCAGCCCTGCTACCCAGAGGAATCACACCAGGGCTGAAGAGCAGGAACCAGGCACTACTCACTTCTTGAGGTTTCTGTTCTCTTAAGTAGAGGGTGTGACATTTATGGATATTTTAAAAGTAAGTTTAGCATTTGAGGTTTGCTGTTCTGTGTCTGTCACTTTCTCCCTTGAGGCAGTGACGTTAGTTGACTTGATGGGCTCTGGCATCAGACTCCCAATCCTCTCACCCCCAAGTTTTCATCAGATCCTCAGCATCAGTGCACAAGCTCCAGTGTTCAGCCCCCAGCCCACCACAGGCCCCAAGCCCCAGCCCATAGTTCCCAGTGCCCATCCCTCAGGTCACCACAGGACTCAGGTCCTAACCTCCAGCCCACAGGCCTGCAAGCCCCAGACCTAGGCCCTGCTCCTGATCCTCAGTCCCATGCCACAGGCCAAAGTGGTCAATCCCCAGCCCGCTGGAAGCCCCAGGCTCCAACACCCAGCGGCTGTGTGACTTGTGCCAGTTATTTAACCCATGGGGCCCCAACAATGCCTTGGTGTGGGAAGCAGGATTAAAAGAAGTCAGGGTGGGCTCAGAGATGGAGTGGGGACCTTGGCATGTTTGTGCCCATGTGTAGAGGCATGTGTGTGTGCATGTGTGTAGAAGTCATGTCTGTATTATAAAGGAAGTATGTGTGTCTGTGTGTCTCCTGGTGGTGTGTGTTTGTATAAGAGGAATGTGTGCATGTGTTTGGAAGGTGTATATGCAGGAGGAGGTATGTGTGTAGGTATATGTCTGCAGAAGGCATATGTATATAGGCAGGGTGTGTGTATGTGCTTAGCACGTGTGTTTGTAAGTATATGTTTATAGGAGGGGTTTGTGTGTGTGCATAGGAGGTGTATGTCCACATGTGCAGGTGTGTGTTCCACCTCCATGAGTGTGTGTGTGTGGCGTATCCATAGGAGGTATGTCAAGGGCAGATGGACAAGGAAGGGCTTGGAACTTGCAATGAGAAGAGGAGGCCCTGCTGGGGGCAGACGCAGCAATGTCAGTGTGGGCTCCATGGCTTGGGGACTTTAAACTGGTGCAGCAGTGAGTCTCAGAGAGTTTTGGGAAGTAGGTGTCAGCACCAGCGGTGTGGAGGTGGAAGGGCCCTGGGAGGCAGGGGAAGAGTGAGTTGTAGATGTGGGACAGAAGACTGGAGAGCCTTCTGTTGCAGCCCTGGTGGCAGTGATTGGCCTCCCTGCCCCTGCTTTCACAGCAGCCCTGGTGGAGAGGATGGGCTTTCCTGCCTCTGCTCTCCTAGCAGCCCTGGAGGAGGTGATGAGTTTTCCTGCCTCTTCTTTCCCAACAGCACTGGTGATTAACTGACTGTGAGAACAAAGCTCAACTCTCTTGAGAGGAAATGAATCCATAGATTCTTCAATGCATTGTTCACGATATCCAACACACAACAAAATTTCCTAGACACGTGAACAAACAGGAAACTTGTCCTGTGTTTTAGTTTCCCTGCTGCTAAAACAAATACCACACAAGGGGTTGATTAAACAGTAGGAATTTATTGGCTAGCTGCTGGGATATAATATACCAGAAATAGTAGGGCTTTTAAAAAGTGGAATTTAATAAGTTGCTAGTTTATAGTTCTAAGGCTGAGAAAATGTCCCAATTAAAAGAAGTCTATAGAAATGTCCAATCTCAGGCATCCAGAAAAGATACCTCGGTTCAGAAAGCCAGTGACATTCAGGGTTTCTGTCTTAGCTGGAAGGGCACATGGTGAAGTCTGCTAGCTTTCTCTTCCAGCTTTTTGGTTCATGAAGCTTCCCAGGAGACGTTTTCCTTCTTCATCTCCAAAAGTTGCTGACTCTGCTTCATGGTTCTGTGGCATTCTTAAGCATTCTCCAAAATGCTGCTTCTTTTAAAGGATTCCAACAAAACCTATCAAGACCCACCTGGAATGGGTGGAGACAATCTCCACCTAATCAAGTTTAATACCCACACTTGATTGAACCATATCTCCATGGAAATAATCTAAAGTTTTCAACCTATACTACTAAATAGGGATTAGGAGATACCATTGCTCCCACATGATTTGGATTAAAACAGTGCATTTCTAGGGTACACAAATCCTTTCACACCAGTACCATATGTTTTGAATGCAGACCTAACAGCATCTACCAATGTGTTAGATGTGGGTTATGAGAGGATTGGAGTATGAAGGACTCCAATATTTTGGCTTGAGTGACTGGAAGGATAGACTTGTCAAGAGAGACAGGGAGGGGTGCAGGTGGAGCAGGCTTTGGGGATAGAGCAGCAACTCTGGTTTGGACATGTGGAACTGAGATGCCCTTTGGACATCCAGCACAGATGGGCAGGCCATCAGATGCAGGATTCTGGAGTGGTGAGGGGTGGGCAGTTTGGAATATACATCTGGAAATCATATTTTTTATGTTCACCAAGGGGGTGTAGGTAGACAGAAAAGAGGTGCAGGGCCTGAGACCTGCTGCCTTCCTGGGTTGAGAGGTCTGGAGAAGAGCAGGAACCAGCCAAGGAGATGGAGGACAAGTGGCCAGTGAGAAAACAACAGGTCTCCAAGAGGCCAGGTGAGGTAGTTCTTCATGGATGGGTGACCAACTGGGCTAAATGGTCAATGGGAATTCCAGAGGTCACCAGTCAGTGGAAGATGAGGAACGATGGGTGGGCAGCTTGGAGGTCTTGATGACTTGTCAGGAGCCTTTGCAGTGAGGCATGGGTGGTTGTGCTGGTTTGAAATTGGTATGCACCCCAGAAAGGCCATGCCCTTTTCACTAATTCAATGTTGTGGAGGCAGACCAACAATTTAGGGTGGAAACATTGATTAGATTATTTCCATGGAGATGTGGTCCACCCAATTATGACCTTTGGCTTAGGTGGATGTGCTACCCCACCCATTCAACATGGGTTTTGATTAGTTGACTGGAGTCTTTCAAAAGGGGAAATATTTTGGAGAAAGCTCAGACATAGACATTTTGGCAATGCTTGGAGTGCCCACACTGATGTTTGGAAATGCAGAAGCCCCAGAGATCTAAGAGTTGAGAGAGCTGACAGAACCTAGTCAGGAACCCAAGCTAAGCAGACATCACCAATGTGCCTTCCCATGAAGTGCCAAACAAGCAAGAACCCAGAGTTGTGTCTCAGAAGAGCTAAGTGTAGGCCCACAGATACTTAGAGAAAACTACTGGCATCAGAAGGTGGAAGCAATGGAACTGGGAATAAGGTCCAGCAGACACCAACCAGCCACGTGCCTTCCCAGCTGTTCCAGATGGCAGCAGCTTATCTTGATTGAAGGTAACCTCTTCTTGGTGCCTTAATTTGGAAATTTTCTTGGCACTAGACTGGAAACTTGAAACTCATTAAATCTCCTTTTAAAAACCCATTTTGGGCAGGCCACGGTGGCTCAGCAGGTAAGAACGCTTGCCTGCTGTGCTCAAGTACCCGGGTTCAATTCCTGGTGCCTGCCCATGTAAAAAAAAAAAAAAAAAACCCATTTCATTTCTGGTATATTTCATTCCAGCAGCTTAACAAACTAATACAGAGGGTGAGGGTGAACCCATGGGAGGACCCATGCTGGTGCTGTAAGTGGGAGTTCTGTGGTCTCAGGGATGAGAGAGGGGCATGTGGTGAGTGTAAATAGCAATATGGTGGAGAGGCAGCATGGAAGGTGCTGGAAGGGTCCCTCTGGGGTTTAGCTCTCAGGGTAGGGCTCTGTTGGCAGGAAGTAGGCTTGTTGTGAGGCTAAAATCATATCATTCAAGTTCAGGTTTTAGTATAACTGAGAACTTAAGTATTTACTAATGATTATTACAGAATCATAAAATCAACATTTCTTTCTTTCTATGTTGCAGAATATGCAACATTAATATCTGAAATTACTGACACTCAGCTGCTCTTCCCCTGATTTGTATACACTGTTGTAGTGGTTGTTGTGGCCTAGTCTCAGCCCTCTTCATACTTACCATTTTCACGGTAACATCTTCATCCCCCCTTGTTTAAATCCATAAAAAATTCTCAACTCCTTAGACTTGGGCAGACAGATTTTGGGCCATCTGCCCTCCCACTTCATGTGGAGCATTAAACTCATTCTCTTTTTGAAGTCCTGGATTGGCCACTATGTGCATCAGGCAGAGAATGGGCTACTTTTGTCTGGTATTATTTACTGACCCCGATGGGACAGAGATTCCTAAGGACATTGGGAGCAGCTACAGGTACCCTTCAATGACACAAACAGTGAAGAGTGAGACAAAAACTTCTTGCTGATGTGCTCTGTCCACTCCTCCTTCCCACTGGCTTGATCATCCGCTTCAGAGAAACCTCCTAACCTCCTGCAGCATCTCTACCTGCCCAGGTGTATGCATCACTCACTGCCCATATGTGAGAAAATTCTTTCTCTGTGCTGTCCGCCCATGTCTGGTTGTGACTCACAACACAATTTCCTTTGGGTTGCAAGATATTTTCTGAGGATTTCTTGTAACATGTAGGATTGTTTGTGGACTTGTGTGATTGTCCCCACTCACCTGCCCATGAAGGATTTTTAGTTTCCTGTATACAGAGCCACTGGCAGGCACGGCCAGCAGGATCTCCCATCATATCCTTTTAGCTTCGTGCTCACTCAGCATCTGTGATCCATCCACACAGAGCAGGGCTCTGAGTATTCCCATAGAGATTTAGGACATTGACCCTGGCTCCTCAGAGTCCCCTGTGCACACTGAACTCCTCCCATCATCCACCACACCCCAATCTCCTCAAAGTCCCCAAGGGGCTCAAGTGGTCATTTCTCTATGATTTTGAAAAAATGAAATGGACATTTTTCATGTAGGAAGATGGGAGTGGCAGGGCTGACTTTGTCCCTGAGGCCTTGTGAGGGCCCTCCACTGACCTCTCCAGAGTGAAGTGACTCGTGGGCAGGAGAAAGCCCTGGTGGACTCTCTCCCTCCACTAATAGCCTAAGTGGACATTCAGGAAAGGACAGGATCCCCTGCTCCGAATGGCTGTCATTGCCAAGAGCTTGGGTACTATCCAAGGGTAGAATGAGGGTGGAAGGAGCAAGGCAAGAAGAGGCCTTTTCAGACTGCCTGAGCCCAGTTCCATTTCCATCATCTATAACACCAGACCTTTGGGGTCTCCTTCACCACTACAGGGGCCAATGGTGTTGTGGAAAAACCCACATGCGTTTATGCTGAGCATGGAGCAGTGTGGGGCAATGAATCCCCACACTGCTTATCCCTTTTATCACTCAAAAGAACTAAGGGTCATAAAGCAATTCATGAGCCATTAGAACTTCCATCTTATTTCATTTATTTGATTTTCTGTGGTAACCCAGTAAGTCTGGGGGTTTTGCCTAAAATCACCAAATTTGTGGTGTTTATGGGAGGTCTAGATTCTCCTTCATCATAGTCCTAATTAAGGGAACATGAGGCATGTTCCCCCAGGATCTCCTTAGTGTCACATTCCCCGTATTGTCCTGATTAAAAATGACCTTGATTCAAATGCTGCAGAATTTCCATTGATCCCCATGTACCCTGGGCACCTGCTCAAATCAAGGACAGTTTTCTCCTACCAAGTGGGAAAGATGTGAGATATAAAGTTGGAAGCAATACCAAAACTCACAATCCCTGTTATTGGATTCTAAATGGGTTTCACAACAGGGGGACTGATGTCTCATTCTTGTCTTTTCTCAGTTCCTAAGATTAGATTGCTTTTCACTTAAAATAGCAATCACCCAGGTATTGAAATTTCACAAGTAGAGATTTCCTGGGAAAGTCATTCACAGAAGAACATAAATGCTTCCCTGCTTACAGTGTTCAGCCTTTTCCAAGAGGCCCCAAGTGAGCTGGTCCTGGAGGAGGAGGACAGGGACTGGAGACAGCTGGACTGAAGGGCTCACAAGAGAAGGAGCACTGTGGTATGGAGTTAAGAATCCCTTTTGTAACCAAAACTTCCTTGGACTTTTCTCTAATCCACAAGGAGAAGGAGCTGAGGATGAGGCTGAGCATGAAATAAGGGATAAGCCCAGAGACATCTTGTATATGACCCTAAAGATTTTACTGTATCATGGCAGGTAGACAATCTATGATGTTTTTAAGCATCAAAAACATCAAAAACATGAACTTTAGACATCCCTGACTACTGAATAAAGAAAGAAATAAAGTGATGGTAAAGGGTGGAGAAGACCACACCAAGGGACTCTGGGTCACACAGGTGAGCAGTGATGGGCACCTGCACCCAGGCAGCTGGGGCAGCATGGGGAAGGTGAGTAGATGGAGGGGAGGCTGTGAGCAGTGTGTGAAGAAGTTCAGTGATAATCTTCCATGGGAGGAAAGGGACTTGACAATGAGGAATGGGCTCCAAATTCCCAGTGTAAGAAACCAGGATATGATATGATGTTGGCCATTATATGACATAATAGGTCAGGATATGATGTTGGCCATGTAAGAACACTGCTCCAAGGTTAGTAGCTTTCCCAATTGTGGGATTCTAAACTGGGAAGGCTCTCCATGATAACAGAGATTATTTTCTGTTTTGTCTTCAATGTAGCTATAGAGATGAGACCATTGCCTGACACTAAGTACAGACTCAATATACATTTATTTAATGAACATATGGATGCACCTAAATTGAAATCCCAGAAAAAAGTTCACATGTGAAACAAATATCATGCTTATAGCTTTCTGAACACTTTGAGATTGATTATCTTAGTTCACTGGGGAGGAGCTGCCAAGGACAGACCCTGACCTAAGCCCTGGAGAACAAGAGAGGAACATGGCTTTGAGCTCTGAGTGGCTTCCTTAACAGCATATGTGAGGCAGTGGTTATAGTCCAGGACAGGTGACCCATATGATGGACTGGACTGCATGGGTTCATGTGGAGAAGGTATAGAAGGTGGATATGGGCCCCCAGGTCCTGAATTAAGGAAATCACCTGGAGCAGGTAGATGATGTAGCAAACTCTGAGCAAAGAAGGCAAAGTCCATGAGCAAATAAACTGCCATATATGGGGTAGTTTGGGAATATCTGCTAATGTTCCACCTAACAAAGGTCCTATAAGATAGATATTCATAAACAAGAACTCAAAATCCACCATATGATAAAAATTTTGATATTCCACTCCATACACCAAACTCCCATCCACAAAGGACACTGGTAGGAGATGCCTTGAGAGGTAAGAATGAAGTGGTTTGTAAACTCAGTGTCCACCAAAAAGATATGTCTGCAATGGAAGAAGTGGATGAAGGGGATTGATGAATGATTGTCTGAGAATGTATGCGCCATTCTGCACATAATTATAAGAAACAGGACATAACGTGATCTTTTTATTGTAAAATTTAAGATCCACTTGAGTCCTTCAATTTCCAGTCAGTTCAATCATTAGGTAAACATTATGGAAACAAAACACAAAGCAATTTATGAGAGGGTAGTTGGAATACAATGCTTTAAAGTACAAGATTTTGGGAACTTAAAGCATGTATGTAAATGCTCAATCAAACAACAATTAAGAGATATGCCTAATATTTGTTCTAAAATGCTTGAGCAGATGTGTTGTTTGAGGAGTGTGGACAGTAAAAGATTAAGCAGAAGTCATAGGTCATAGTAATGATGGTCAAAGCTGGATGATGGGGAAAATATTTCAATATAGTGTTTTCCATATTTCTTTAATGTCAAAATATCCATAAAAAATAATTGAAAGAAAAAATCTCTCCCCCTATCTTTGTTGATGGGCACATGCCCTATTTTTAACAGATCATCAAGTTGCCACAGTGGATGGTTCCATCATGATTTCATGTGAAAGCTCATCTAATCCAATAGACAAAGGAGTTGTTGGTGTGGAGACCTTGGAAAGGAAAAGAACTCAAGTCCAAGGTGAGGGAAGTGAGTGAGGCTGGAGGCTGATGAGGGTGGACAGGGCATAGACAGTGAAGGGCATGCCAAGGGCTGCTTAGAAGTTGTCTTTTTTTTTTCAGGAAACAGTAATGAGGGGCTTTTGGATTCTGCACCAGGGAGGGACCTGCCTGACCCGAAGGGGAAATGTCTCTCTGCAGACCATGAACAGACAGTGCCCCAGGGAAGAGGGTGAGCCTGACCCTGGACTCTTACTAAACATGGGGTGCATTTGCATAGGTAGAACAAATGTGGGCCTGTGGTTCAGTGAGTGAATGGTGCTTTTTCTGTCTTTACCAGGCCAGATATCCAAACCCATATGCAAAAATATATGATATGAAAATGTCTAACTCATCTTCCCCCTGTTCTGTAGATAATGAGTAAAAAATATAGGTGAAAAAATGTTTTTAAGATGATCAAATTGTACAAGTGCTCTGATAAAACCCTGACAATCAATTACAACACAAAAATTATTCAAACTACAAACTTTACTTGGGGAAACAAATGTTGACTTCATAAAGTAAATAAATGTTACACTGTGCATGCATAATATTTTCACACATGTAAAATTTTTTTAGTAAAATGACCAAATAGACTCTATTCCTTGCACTTAATTCTATGAAACAATTCATACCATGAACCTTTTTATTGCAAAATTTAAGATTCACTTTGATTCCTTCAATTTCCAATCAGTTCAATCATTAGATAAATGTTATGGAAACAAAAACAAGCAATTTATGGGAGAGTAGCTGGAATCCGATGCTTTAAAGTAAAAGATTTTGTACTTTGCATATTTTTTGGATGAATGCTATCTTTTGAACTTGTCATTGGGCTTTTTTTCCCCAGAGTATCACCGATTTTATGCTGTTCACTTGAAGAGACCTCACAGCCTTTCAAACAAGCTCATGTAACCCCTCTTTGGTGCCCCCCGACTTAACACTCATGAGGTCATTTTGTCTTGACAGCATTTCCTCTGGACACATCACATTTTAAGTTGTAGTTATGTGGATGTTTGCAGCTCCCATAGGCTTTGGTTCATCTGGAGTGAGGATCTGATTAGGAATTCAAAGCAGCATCTCAGAATCACAGTATCTAGAATAAATTTTTGGACACAGACAGTGATCTGGTGAGGACAGAAATCATCTGGAGCCCCAAGTCTTTGGTCAATGCTGAGGTTGTGCCTTGCTAGCAGCTGTGGGACTGCCCTGTGGTTCCTACACTGGGATTCAGTAAGGACCATTCACTCAAAGGCACCCATGTCGAGGCCCCTGAGCAAGGACCTGTGTGTCATCTCAGCAGCTACTTCCCCCCAGTGATTTCCCAATGGTAAATGAAACCTTCATCTCCCTGCAGTGACTCAGAAGTCAGTAACTAAGGAAAAAAACCCTGGGCCCATAGGCCTCAGTTCTGAACCTCTTTTCACTGAGAGGCTGTGCTGGGGGCATCTTCAGGGAAGGTGTCTCTCCTGTAGAATATGTCCTTGAAGGTCCATACACGTGAGGCCTAGGGACCAACTCTACCACCCCCGAGATTCTGGAATAAACCAATGATAAATGCTGCCCCCTCCACTCCCATTCATTCAAGAATCACATTTTCATCTTAGTTCCTCCACATGAGCCTGTGTTACTAGCTATGGGTCCATAGCTTGAATGTTTATCCTCATTCTGGTCATAGATGCATTTGCATTTCTCCCTCAGAACTTGCCCCCACATCATATAAGTCACAAATTCTACTGACTCTACTGAGCAACATCACTCATATCTCTCCAGCCTCTTCTGTCCTCTGCTACTGCAGGGCCTCAGCTTATTTTGTCTCTCCTGATATGCCTTCATTGCTCAGTTTCACTTCCACAAGATATTTCCAGAGAAAACTAAAATATTCTATCTCTAGCTTCCATTGTAGAGGAAATTCATTCTAGTAAGAGTAATTTTGAAAACCTGGAGGCAAAATAGAATCCCTTTAATCATCATTCTATCATCAGTCCCAAGCTCTGGTTTTCTGTTCCTCAACCCCTCAGGCACATTCTAATATCACAACAACAGTAACGATGCTCCTTATGATGATGTGTTCACCTCTCCATTGGAATGATCATGAGGAAGGTGCTCATTATTTTGCTCCAATATTAACTCAAGTCCTGGACAAATTGTATCATATAAAATTAATAGAAAAAAACTGAAGACTTCTGGGTCAAGGTGGCGGCTTAGCAATGTGTGTGCTTTAGTCCATCCTCCAGAACAACTACTAAAGAACCAAAAACAGTACAGAACAGCTCCTGGGGCCACGTCAGTGACCGGACACACAGCGTACCCCAGTCTGGACCAGCTGGACCAGCTGCGAACCTCCCCAGAATGGTGAGTCCCCCAAGCCACGGTGGCTGGCACCCCTCCCCCACAGGCCGCTTCCCAGAAGGGAAAGGAAAGAGACTTTACCAGCAGTAGGGGCTGAGCCCAACCAAACACCAGTTGTGGAATTGATTAACCAATTCTGACTACTAAAAATAGGCCCCCTGCTCAGGTGAACCTGGTCAAAGCAGAGGTTGCTCATTTTTGCCCTGGCACCAAGGGGGCAGTACTGACAGAAAAAAGAAAAAAACAAAAAGGAAACAGGTTTTTGTGGCTGTGTTTTACAAAGGCTTGACTGCCTTTGGATACAGCAGCAGGGCTTCACAGGCTGCAACTGTCCCAGGCATAAGCAGAAACAAGCTCGTTTGAGGGCTTGTCTGGAGACTGTGCCTTCCCCAGGGGAGGGGTGAAGCCCAACTCAGGTGGAA
>PVIY010017748.1:0-38165 GCA_004026745.1 Myrmecophaga tridactyla
AGACTGTGCACTTGTGTGGAAGAGGTGGGTTGGGCTGGGACAGGCTTGTGCACATGCATGGGGCAAAGGTGTGTAGGGGTGTGAGGGGAGTGTGGGGAAGGGGTGGGGTGTGAAGTGAGGATGTGCAGGGAGGGAGTTCAGGGTTGTGGTGCTTGGGGCACAGTGTGGGATGGGTGATGGGGTACAGGTACCTGGTGTACCTGTACCCAGAGGGCTAAAACTGAGGCCATCTTCCATGCAGGCCCTTCACAGATATCCCAGACTGACCTCAACACTTAATGCCAGCTTTTCAAGGAGACGGTTTTCTCTGCCAGCTCTGGGCCCACTCAGTTGTTCTTAGAACCCAGGCTGCAAGTCCACAGCCACAGGGTTGAACAATGGGGGCTGGTCACTGGTTCATGCTTTCATTTGTAAAAGCTGAACTTTTTTCAGCCTCTAGCTTCCTTTAGTACTCCCATGGTTGTCCTAAAATGCCCATTCTGGTTCCAGGACATCATCTGGTTAATTCCATTCTCTCTCTCTTTTTTCCCAGCTCTTTAGTTTTTCTAGTGGAGGGAGCATTTTGTGAAACTTCCTATTCTGTCATTTTGCCAACACTTTAAATATTTCACGTCACTCTTCACTTCCTTGGTTTCTGAGGAGAAGTCCCATTGTAATTTCTATCCTTTCTCTTCCATGGTTAAAGGCTATTTTTTTTCCTCTGGCTTCTTTCAAGACTTGTTATTTATCTTTGTTTTTCTGCAATTTGAAGATGATGAGCCCTAGGTATAGATTTTTGGCATTTATCCTGCCTGATGTTCTCTGAGCTTCTGGAACCTATGACTTTGTGTCTGTCGGTATTTTGGAAAATCTTGGTCATTATTACTGCAACTATTTCTTCTGCTCTTGTTTCTTTCTTCCCCTTCTGTTATTCCAATCATGTGTATGTTAGAGCTTTTGAAAGTGTCCCACAGTTCTGATGTTATGCTATATTTGTAAAAATACCTTCTTCTCTTTGCATTTCAATTTGGGAAGTTTTCACTGACCTATCTTTAGGCTTTCTAGTTCTTTCCTTGGCTTTATTTAGTCTACCGATGAGTCCATTAAAAGTGTTCTTCATTTCTGTTACAGTGTTTTTATTTCTTTTTGATTCATAGAGTTTCATCTTCCTACCTAAATTATCCATATATTTACGTATTTCTTTTTGATTCATAGTGTTTCATCTTCCTACCTAAATTATCCATATGTTTACGTATGTTGTTTACTTTTCCCATTAGGGCCCTTAACATATTAATCATAGTTAATTTAAATGACTTGATTGATAAATCAAAAATATGTGTCATATCTGGTCTTGTTCTTATAATTCTTTGTCTCTTCCATATATTTTTTTCCTTATTTTTTAGCATGGCTTGTCGTTTTTCTTCTTGTTGGAAGCTGGAAATGATATATCAGGTCATGGGAACCGATATGTATAGTATGTCTTTAATTTGAGGTTTCATTTTATTAGGATAGAAAATTGATTATATTTAATATTGGCTCTAGCTGTAGGTGCCAGAGGCTACAAATTCCTGTGGCATTCCCTTTTCTTGTCTCATATAGTCTTTGGACTTGCTCAAGTACTCCTCCCCAGATTAATTCTGTATCTCCTAGTTCTTTCCACTGCAGTCTACTATTATTATAAGGGACCCTGCTATGTGGCTGTAAGGTTAAAGGGAGGAGAAGCATTCTATAATTACATGATTGAATCTTGTTCTTTTAACTGACCTGTGTTCCTGGGCTGTGATTTTCACAACTGTTTCTTAGCTTTCTTTCTCTAAGGTGAGAAAGGAAGTCTAGAGGGGATTCTATTCAGAGAAATGCTTTCCCTTATGTGGAGAATGACTCTGGGATAGTCCTTTTCTCTGGAGAGTAGGTTTTTGTTCTAGAGAACACTCTTTCCATATAACATATGGTCAGAATCATGAGGGCATCTTTGTCTTTCTTGGCTCTTCACCAGAATGACCTGGTGGGGCAACTGCAGGTTAAAAAAAAAAAAAAAAAAAGAACACAAAAGTAAGTGGGCCCCTACAGCTGTAGCCCCTATTAGCTTCTCATTCTTAAGTTAGTCCATGTTCATCTTCCAATATTCATGAAAATTATCATGTCAGTGTCCCCATCAGTTTATATCTCCAGCAACTTCTGCAGTTAAGCACATCTTGATATTGACTCTCTAGATTCATCTGTCCCTCTTGATATCAGGGTGGTGGTTTTCCCTGTAAACCAGTTCTCTGATGGGTCCAAGAAAAAACACTGGTTGTCAGGTTTTTACAGCTGTTCCTGCTAGGATGGAAGTGATGACTATCAAACTATGTATCAGAAATGAAACCAGATGTCCCAGCCATGCTTTTTTTCTCCTATAATTCTGTAAATTCTAGTTATATGCATGTCCCATTGTTTGCTGTTGTCTCAAAGCATTTGGGGATATTTTTTTTTCGTATGGGTAGGCTCCAGAAAATGAACCTGGGTTGCTGGCATGGCAGGAGAGAACTCTGCCACTGCACCACCACCACCTGCCCAAATAATATATTTTTAATTCCCTTTAAAATTATGTTGTAATTTCATTTTTTCTCTTTCATATCTATTTGGATATTTTCTTCTGCTGGATTTTCAAGTTCACTGATTCTCTCCTTTGCTGTCTCTAGCTTACTGATAAGTTTGTCACAGGAGTTCTTCATTTTTAATATTTTATTTTTCATTTCTAGCATTTCCATTTGACTCCTTTTTTTGTATAGTTTCTTTCTCTCTTTGAAATTACCTTCTTGTCATAAGTATTGCTCATATTTAAGGTTAAATGTGAAAATTGCTGAAATTAAGGGCATTGTTAAAATTGGTAAGAGTGCATACTGTTAGGCATGATTTCTTTCTTAAAATAGTCTTATCTAAGTTGTAGTCCTGTAATAAAGAATTTAACAACAGAAAGTTTTAAAACCTAAATAATATTTATAAAGAAAATAAATATTAGAGTAGACTAATAGAACTTGAGAGAAGCCATTTTACAAAAACTTTGGAGGGGCAAAATCTATGTATCTAGTCTAATGTTTTCCAGGAAAGATGGTCATTTCCACTCAGTAGAGACAGATTTTTATAGTAAAAAGAAAAAAAAAAGTGGTGAAAATTTTCTGCCTTCAGGGCAATTGTAAAAATGTTTTAATGTGTCTCAGCTGGAAATTTCTATATTTTGCCAAATTAAATGATCATTTTCTCCCTGCAAAAAGTGCTTTTTATGCTGGAAATGGTTTTGGAGTAGAGTATATTTGAAAACCTTGCCAAGCATTTTCAGATTTTCACTGTTTGGCATAAAATGTTAATTTTTTTTTTATCTCTACTTTGTCTACCAATGTTAGAATCCCTGTAAGGGAAAAACACAAAAAACAATTATACGCTGTAGGTTGTACGATTGACCTTTCAAGAGAACACGCTTTAACTTGTAGTAGGGAATATGCTTCTTTCCTCTCAATCTTTAAAAATTTCCTTTCCTCTCCTTTCTCAGTGGAATAAATATGCATTTCTAGAATACTATCTGTTAAAGATTTAATTTAAATAAGTTTAATTTTGGTTTATTTTATGTTTGGACAAATAATAGCAGACTCACTGCTAATTGTTAAATGTGTTTATATGAGGTTTTTTTCCTTTACAGATTTTTTTCTGTTTTATTCTACAATTAAAAATGCAATATTTTAAGATTATGAAACTCAGAATTTTTAATAATACTATTGTAATACGATAATAGATAAAGAGTTTTGTAAGATTACCTCCAGCTCATTTATGACTATCTTGCAGTGACATATCTAGTGTATTTGAAGGTGATCAGTTCTGCTTAGTAGAGAAAGATTCTTACAGTAAAAAAAAAAAAATCAGGACATGCTGATTGCATGAAGGTAAATTTCTACACTGACTGATTCTTAATAGTGTCTCAAAGGGAGAAGAGCAAAGGTAAAAATGCTTTAAGTTTGGGGCGGATTTAATATAAGTGGACTTTTTAAAGTAAAGACTTGATTATGATTGAGTAAGGTTTATGACATAATTTAGGATGGTGGATATAGAGAGAGAGGATTATAAGACTGGGGAAGTCAAAGTCCACCTTAAAGAATAGTGTTTTTTTTTTTTTAAGGAACACTTTCTCTTATCCATACGAGAAAAAGGGAATGCAAATAAATTAAGAGTTTCATTGCAAGTTAAATGAGATTATTTCATAATACATAAATCTTTTATGCAAATGGAATCTACTGAACATTACAGGGAATTTTAAAAACTTAGTCAACTAAAAGGTAATTTACATTTTCACTCTCGTTTTAGGTATCACATATATATACATATATATATTTATCATTCAGTTACGGTTGTCATAAAAATAGAAATTGATTATTTTCATCAAGAATATTTACGGAGGTAATGACATATTTATTCATGCTTCTTAATGAAAGAGACCAAATTTCTCTCCACTCATTCATGTCTCTACCTTATAATTCAATTTAATAGCAATAAAGCAAATATCTTGAATAACTAGTTAAATTGCTTTTATGTTTTACTGGGGGGTTTTTTTGGAAAGAGAAAGAAAACAAAGAACTCTAAACTGGCAAAAATAGTATAGCTTCTCAGACTTCAGATGAAAATACTTTGCTGGATACCATTTTAAATGTGCTTCTGATAACCATTCTGCACAAACTGGAAGTCCATATGTGATATGGGGATATTCATTTACAACTTTAATCATAACATTCTCATAAATAGCATAAAAGGAAATCTCTAACTCTTTTTTTTTTACAAGGATAAGGAAATTGATAGCTTAAATCTTTCGTGTTAAAAGGCACATTTGCAAATAATAAAGCAAATGGGAGAAAAATAATTTATGCAGGGAACTGCTAATCAAGCTGTTTTGCTTCTGGGCTTAATTGGATTTACCTACAATTTATATTTGATGTCAGCATGTTGTGTTATATCATCAACATAAGCAATAGTTACCCAACATAAAAGAGACTATGAAGAAAAGTGAACTCTAAGATTAAAAATTTCACTACAAATACAAATCATTAATTTATTTCACTCAAGCTTAGCATAATCACTTTTTAGTCATGTATATTACAGACGTAATATACCAACTTCATGCTGTCTTGTCTGTGTTTCTCCTCTGTACACTTATCAGCTAAACAGAGGCAATAAAGGGAATTGGAACCCAATAAAGTGGCTTTGAAATGATCACTCATCTCTTCTGCCTTTCAGGTCTCCATACTAACTGTAAAAAGGTGTGTGACACCTGATTCCAAAGGCAGGTGTACACCATTGAATAATATACTGACCACCATTACTTTGCCATGTAGGTATAAAAAAATGTACTTATCCTTTAAAACTAAGTAACATACATGCTGGAGACCCAGAAACCCGGGTTCTATTCCCAGTGCCTGCCCATGATAAAAAAAAAACAACCAAGCAACATAAACCATATTTAGGGAAAACTGTATATATTTATTTATATATATTTTATTACCTTTATTCAGGAGAAGGTAATGTTAGAGTCTTCAAGTGAATATCAGGAATATTTGATTTAGGAAAAATATGAATGTATAAAGGGATTACATAACTTCAGGACAAAATAAAATTTCAATAAAACGCTTATTATGAATAATATGAACATTCATCATGTATTTAAATATATATATCAATCTTAATTTTTAATAATAGAATATATTTAATAAACATAAATGTATTTTATGTAATAAATATATACCCGTATGTTGCAAACCCAAAATCATGAAGCAGTCCTTATTTTTAACTGCATAATTCATGCTCACCCTTCACTGCCCTTTTCACTGTGTTTGAAAATGCACCTCTTTCCCCATTGTACTGGCACTTCTGATCTTCTTTTCTTGGTCTACTTTTCCTCTCTCCATAGCAGTTAATCTCATCTAATCTGAAAAATGTTATTACGTCTGTTGATTATTTTTTATTTCCCCCTCCTCTAAATTAAGCTCTATGAAAGCAAGTGAAAGCAGGGATCTCAGTTTTGTCCACTGATACATCCCAATCGCCCACAACAGAGCTCGGTATGCATAAAGCAAGGGCTCAATAAACAAAGGAATGAATACGTTACAGATACAATGTGCATGTATGTATGTATGTATATTTGCATATGTGAGAATAAATAGAAGAAAGATTGTTTTTGTGTTCAGATGTTAAATTATAATTTTCATGTCTCTTCCCTAATTTTTCTTCTTTTGGTGCTTAAGCTACCTTTTTTTGGCCTGTCATTTAAATAGACCACAGAATGCAAAATGCTTAGGAGTATTTCAAAGGTTGAGCTTAGCTGCCTGATATTCTCTCTTCAGAGTGCTAAGAAGTATACTTCAACAAACAAAATATTTGGAAAAATAGTCTTTTCTATTTTCTCAATCGAGTTTCTTTCATGGTTCTCTGAGTTTGGTTGTTCAGTATTCCTTCCAAATGAAATGAAATGAGAAAGCTACTCCCACGATAAATGAAATAATCTGGGTTCTAGCCAAGTCTTAAAACGAAATGGTCACAGTGACTCAGCAGTATAATCTAAGCAAACAGCTCAGGTGAGTTCGAGTTAAGTGTAAACATTACTATCCCAGAGCAACAGAAAATTGTTCTATACAAACATGTTGTATAAGCTGGCAAATCAAAACTCCAGCAAAATCCTACGTTAGTATTTCTATCACCAAAGGAAAACCAGTTGGGTTGTCACACTTTACGGACCCCATGCATGTTAATTTAGGAGCATCTTGAGTTATCTTATGAAAGAAACATTTTAGTTCTCTGCTCAACCAATCAGGTCTCTCTGAGAGGCATCTCAATAATACCCTCTTAATAATATTTTTCACTGCCTATTGTCTTTGTATTCATTTTGTTTATTTGATTATCATCTTACTAGAATATAAGCTCCACAAATATTCAAAACATTTCATATTTTGTCCAGCTCTGTTTTACCCAGTGTCTAGAAAAATTTGCCTTACAAAGCTGGTAATCAATGAATCAGTACAAATAACTAGCACGAGGAGGGGGCCATTACTTCTAACGGGCATTTGGTTGTAACTCCAAACCCCTCTTTACTCTCTAGCCCCACTCCATGGACACTGGAGATCACCTATACTGAGTATTTAAAATAATAAATCCATTTTCTGAAACGCTTGTTTATCTTTACTAGAAATATCTCAGAAAGAAATAACAGTGAAATTCTATTAGGTTTATTGTAATTCATATGTTTAAGAATTAATGAATAACTTCATTACTGCATGCATAATCCTTAGAAATTACTGTATTTTTGAGTTAACTTGCTTTGAGACCCTAAATTGAGTGTTAATATGAAAACCAAAAATATTTCATAAATGAATATGTGGCCTGAGCAAATGGATGAATGAGGAAGACTATAAGAGATGCAAACTTCTGGAGATGATATAACAAAAGATGAAGGCTTCAATTCTGGACTTGAGTTTGAGATGTCTCTTAGCGATTTAGTTAGTTATGTTAGTAGGTAGGTGGCTATATAAGCCTGGAGTTAAGGACATTCTTAGCTGAATATGTAAATTTGAGAATTATTATTGAGGATAATATTATTGAGCCTGGCTCCTGGCCAAACACCCAGGTGTGATCTTTCAGAACATAGCAGATGCAATTATAAAGGTTTAACCTGGCAGGCTTCATGGAGGAAAGATGTCCTCCCTTCACCAGATTTGGTGCACAGTCAGTGTACTGTATCTAAGAGAATTACAGCTAAGGACATAGGCATCTTTAGCTAGACATGTTCTTATGCATACCTGCCTTCAGAACCCAGCTGCCTCCCATGGGAGGCTTTTCTATCAGGGGCTCAAAATTTAGACTTTCCTTCAGGTGTTCTGCCGAAACCTCCTGTTTGGGGAGTGAAGGGGAAGAACGTTAGGACCCGTTTCTCCATTCTGATGCAGTGCCTTCCTACCCCTAGCCCCTCTTCTCTGGATCCCAGGTCCATAAAGCTGCAGGAACACTTTGATTCTCCACCATGAGACCTCTCCCACATCTGTACTGATCCATCTGGCCCTCTTCTGGACACACAGCTCCATGAAGGAAAATGGAGCAGAGGGGAAGCTGGTGTTTTCTCTAGTGTAGCCTCTTGCTTATGCTATCACAGTTAGTGATTAGAAACTTGAGTGCTACTTTCATTCTAGCTAATTGTCTTATCAGCTACTTTTGACACCGGGCAACTCAGCTCTGTTTCTAACCAAGGCTCAGCTCTTCACAATTATCGTATAGAAATGTAAAGTCTTAAGAAAGGAAGTGAACGTGAATAGAAAGAAGACATCTGAGGACTGATTCCTGAGACACTCCAACATTAAGCAGTCAGGGTAATTGGATTTACCTAGAAAGGAATATGAGAGGTACAGGTCAGAGATGTAGAAAAACAAAATAAGTATGCAGCTGTGATGTCCTGAGGAATAGATGAAGAAAGAGATTTGAATGTGAAGATTGAAATGCTGAAATGGAAAGACACTGTTTTTAATGATTTGGGGAGTTATTTTATAAATTATTTTTAGTTCTATTTATTTTCCTCATAAAAGCAACAAACACATTATAGAAGTATTTTAAAAGAGAAGAAAAATTAATTCACATTGAAGCTCAGAAAACAAGTTAAGAGCAGGGATTTGTTGTTGCTTTATTTTTTCCTTCCTTCAATTAAATATTGAACTGATATTTTATAGATTTTATCAAGTTATTCATTTTACATTAATTCATTATTATTTTTAAACATTATTACCTCTTGACCGCCATTTAAAAAACTAATCTATAAGTAAATAAGCTGCAGCTCTAAACCTTCTCTTCTTGGTGGGTATTCAGATTTTATCTTTCAGTCAAGAAATGTTTTTGAGAGCCAATTTGTGCAGGAACAGTATAGAGAAGGGCAATATTTAAAGAAAAAGATGGATAATTAAATAAATAATTACAAAAGTAGAATATATTGCTCTTTATTATATAGTAGGTCCTGTTCCTAGTGCTTTATATCTAATATCATATTCAATCTTTATCAAACTTTATCAAATAGGTGCTATTATGAGGTGTGGAAGAAATTGGAGTTATTTACACATTTCCAATAATTTGTGTTAATATCCATAGTCTACCTTTTGGCATGGGGTACTGTCAGAAGATAGGTTTGACATAAAAATTGAGGCCAATCCACAAACTGCTCAGATCCTCTCAGAAAAAGATCCTTAAGGTAACAGGGAACCATTAAGGCCTCCAGAAAGTAGAGTGATGTTGAACAGTTCAATGATTTAGAAACAAATTGCTCCATAAATGAAACTAAAGACAAGAATGCCAGGTAGAATGTGCTTGCAATGATCAACACAAGGGATGAAGAAAGCCTGATACAAGCATTCTCTTTCTCAGTTTAGGACCATCTCTCAGAAGTGCAATAACTGGGTAAAAGAATATGAATATTGGAATGAACTTGACTAATTTTTTTTTCCAAAAGCTTTAGTAAGTTCGAAGTGCATATGGGTGCATTTATTTTGATAGCGTTTATATATTTTTGCCATTGTTCATATCGGCTGGTCAAGTTCATATAAGTAACTCTCCCCATTTTCTCTCTGTCTTTAACTTTAGCAGTTTGAGTATATATTTAGGTGTGTGGATTTTTTATATACTCATTCTAAATTTGTCTATAGGATTTTGGCTCAAGTTATTACTATTATTGTTATTTTCACTATGATTATCATTAAACTATGTGAGGTCCTGGTTTGTTGTCATCTCATATACAAGAGTATTTCAGTATGGCTTGAAAAACAAAGACGATTTTCTTTTAGGAAATGTACCATTTTCTACTGCCAGTTGTCTATAAGACAGCCTTAAAGCACTGGTTAGACCTTTAACATTTTCGGGGCTCTCTATTTCTTTATGTGGTTTATGTTCCCATATATTATCATACTTCTTATGGCTGAAGAAATTTGTTCATTAATGCATTAATGAACACTAATTATTTCTACTTTTGACTACTGTGAGTAATGTTGCTATGAATGTTATACAGGTATCTGTTTGAGACTCTATTTTCACTTTCTTAGGGTATGTTCCTAGGAGTGGAATTCCCAAGTCATATGGTAATTTTGTATTTAACTTTTAAGGAACCATTGGCTATATCATTTCACATTCCCACAAGCAATGCACCAGAGTTCCAATTTTACCACATCCTCTCAAACACTTGTTATTTTCTTTTAAAAAATGAAAATAAAAACCATCCTTGTTAGTGTGAAGTGTTATTTCATTGTGCTTTTAACCTGCATTTTCTTAACAGTTAATGATGTTCATATTTTCAGATGCTTATTGGCCATTTGTATATCTTCTTTGGAAAAATGTCTGTTCAAGCCCCATTTTTTAAATGGGTGGCTTGCCTTTTAGGTATTGTACTATAAGCATTCTTTAAATATTCTAAATAAAGGCCTTTATCAGATATACAATGTGATGTTTTCTCCATTCTTTAGGTTGACTTCTCACTGTCTTCCTAATGTCCTTTGACATGCAAAAATTCTTAATTTTGATGAAATCTAAGTCACCAATTGTTTCTTTTGTTGCTCGTTATTTCGGTGTCATAACCAATATGACAAATCCTAGGTCATGAAAATTTATGATATGGCTTTAGCTCTTATATTTAGGTCCCATAATCTATCTTTTATATATGATGTGAGGTTCGTGTCCACCTTCTTTCTTTTGCATGTGAATATCCTGTTTAGCCAACACTACATTTTTTTAAATTAAAACAAAATCTTTATTAAAGTACAAGATGTTGGTTTTCAGAACAATAATGCATACAATATAGAATTCTTATATACCACCCCACCACAAACATTTTTATTGATATGGAAATTTTGTTACAACTGATAACACTTTTTTTTTTGTAATTCTATGATTTTGTAAAGTAGTTACATTTGATACAACTGATAAAAGATTATTTAAGTAGTCCTATAACTGTTGTCCATAGTTTACATAGTGGTATTTTTCTACATATTCCTGACCTATTATTAATATTTTTTCTACACATGGCTTTATTTTATTACTCATCTACCCATATGCTGGATAAAGGGAGTTTAGTCACAAGGATTTTACAATCACACAGTCACATAATAAAAGCTCTATAGTTATACGGTCATTATCAAAGATAAAAGCTACTGGATTACAGTTCAACAATTTTAGGTATTTCCTTCTGAGTATTCTAATACATTAGAAACTAAAAAGAAATACCTGTATAATGAGTCAATAGTCATAATCATTTGTTAACTCCTAATTTCTCAGTTATACTTTTCCCTCTCATTTGATCATTCTCTCAATCTTCAGGGACCATTTTAACTTCTTCCTGCTGGAGTGTTGACTTTATATGGTAGAGCAATGAAATGGGTTGATATTCTTGGAGAAACTGATACCTCTGAGATTCAGGGATTATCTGGCAGAAGAACAATCTGGAGGCCTTAATTTTCTGAAAAAATAAATAAATAAATTTACTGAGTGTTTTAGTTTACTCGTCTGGGCCAAGCTGCAATTGTTGAGATGAGGTTTTCTGGGCTGCTGAGCTCTCTTCTGATCACTCTCTTTTAAGCCCCCAGCTAATGAAATTAAACCTCACTCATTTTGGAAGGCGCCCCTCTTAGCCAAGTGCAAATGTAATCACCCATAGATGAATTTCACATGCTGATGATTTAATTCCACAGCAACAGAACAACCAACGAGGCATCATCACGTGGTATCATGTGGCCAAGTTGACACCTAAATCTAACTACCACACTAAGTAAAAACGCTTATAGTCTTAGATAGCGTCCAGGATATTCTTTAGGGTTTTGGGGAATACTGTTGGTTGGGGCTTGGGATACTGTGGCAATATGAAATATCTGGCTGAAGCCAGCCTAAGAGTAACCACTCAACTTGAATCAAAATCTCTTAGTCACTGAAACATTATTTTGTTTAATTAATTTGCCCCCTTTTGGTCAAAAAGGCATTCTCAATCCCATGATGCCAGGGCCAGGCTCATCCTTGGGAGTCATGTCCCATGTAGGGGGAAGGGTAGTGAGTTTAGTTGCAGAGTTGGCCTAGAGAGAGAGGCCACATGTGAGCAACAAAAGAGGTTCTCTGGGGGTGACTCTTAGGCATAATTATTAGTAGGCTTAGCTTTATCATTACAAAAATGAATTTCATAAGGGCAAGCCTTAAGATTGAGGGCTTGGCTCATTAAATTGGGACGCTTAATGCTTGCATGAATATCAGGAATTCCCCAGGTAGGGGAATTTAATATATCCATATTGTCCCCCAGTCCCTCAAGGGACTTTGCAAATACTTTTCTTTATTTTATGCCTAAAATACTATTAAATATATAGGGGTATTACATTAACCTGTACAGAAGAACAAGATCTCATTCCCTATTCTACATTTCATGTAATTATGCTATTTGAATAAACTGACCATACAGATTAAATTAGATAGCATGCAACAGAAAGCATAAATTTTGTTCCAAATGAACATCTCTTCCTTTGGTCTCACACAGAGGTTGAAGTTTAAAACACAGTCCATATAATCCTTAACCTTTTAGTCTGATTTACCTTAGTCCTAACCATTCAGTTTCATTTATATCTCTAATTGAAATCTTGTCTCTCTTTTAGATTTTTAAATAGCTGCTATATAGAGTAATGTTGACTTTCAGAGCTGCAGAACTCTAACTGTGAGTCTCAGGTGTCACACAAATACCCAATGTTCCAGGGAAACACCAGGTCATACTCAAAGAGCACAGCATCTCAGATTTAGAAGTCACTGTTAAAACTCACGAATAAATGTGACTGCTGAAAGAGCTTACAATCCAGGAACCTTTTCAATAAGCTTTATTTAACATTCTGTTCTGCTTAATCATCAATGGCCCAACCTCTGCCTACTTTCTATCCCCTGATAACCTATGCACTTGATTTCAATTCTCAGAGTTTGCTCATTATGGTTAGTTTATATCAGTGAGACCATAGAATATTTGTTCTTTTGTTTCCAACACTATTTTTGAAGAAAGTATTCTTTCTCCATTTTATGTACTTGGCATCCTTGTCAAAAATTAATTGGCCATAGTGTGGGTCTATTTCTGGACTTTTAATTCTATTTCATTGGCCCATTTGTCTGTCTTAATGCCAGTACCAACCTATTTTGATTATTTTAGCTTTGTAGTACATTTTTCAGGTAAGTAGTATTAGTCATCCAATTTTGTTCTCTTCAAAATTGAATTTCCATATGAATTTAAGGATCATTTTTTCCATTTCTACAAAAAATGGCTGCTGGAAGTTTGATAGGGATTGTGTTTAATCAGCAGCTTTCTTTGGGTAGTATTGACATCTTAACGATATTAAATTTTTCAGTCATGCATTTATTTTTCCTTTATTCTATTTACATGGCATATTACCTTGATTGATTTTTACATGTTGCACCACTCTTGTATTCCTGGGATCAATTAGTTGGTCATGATTGTGTAAACTTTTTAATATGTTGTTAAATTTGGTTTGCTAATATTTTGTTAATTATTTTTGCATTCATATTCCTAAAGGAAATTGGTCTGTAATGTTCCTTTTCTTGCGATTTCATTTTCAAGCTTTGGTATCAGGATGATGTCTTAGAGAATGATCCATTGCACTTGAAAAGAATGTGCGTTTTCCTGTTGTTGGACAGTATCCTATATATGTCTACTAGATCTAGTTAATTTATACTGTTGTTCAACTTCTCTATTTCCTTGTTGATCTTCTGTCTAGATTTTTATCCAATATTGAAAGTTGTGAATTAAAATCTCCAACCATAGTTCTAAAATTGTCTATTGCTCCATTCAGATCTGTCATTGTTTGTTATATATATTTTGGGATCTTGCTGTTAGGTGCATATATGTTTATAATTGTTATACATTCTTGTTGCATTGACCCTTTCATCAATATATAATACAGTTCTTTTTCTCTTATAACAGCTTTTTACTTAAGATCTTATGCACTCAGGGAAATGGGGAAAGGAAATGATAATTCTCTGATTATCATTATTGCTGTAAGAATAAAAATGTCCTTTATCTCTGACCCAAGACCCTCAGGTCATTCTCTCACCTTTTATGCAGCTGTGGCCAGATAACTTTTTAGCTTGCATTAGGGTAAATTTTCAGACCATTCACAGTTCTTGACAATCTTGGGTAGGTATTTCCTGCCACTCTTCTAGTGGCAGTTGGCTTCTGCTCAGTATCAGTGTAGGATCCTAGGTCTAAGACAATTCTGTGCTCAGCCCTCTCCAGGTGACAATGGACTTTATCCGTGTCAAGGGAGAGATTTCCTTCTCCTTATGCAGGGATTTTCTTCTGCTCCTGACTGAGGGTCTTAGGACATTTTCTTTGTAGGAGAGAAGGGCCCAGAGAAGAGGTCAGGGCTTACCCTCTACCCCACAGATGATAATCACCTGCATCAATAATGCTAGTGAGATGCTTTCTCTTGTCTTCTGCTCCATACTCATCTTTCTCCTGAGCACTTGACAGAGATCCATGAAAAAAATCTTGTAAGTGGAACCTTCTCCTGTTTTTAGGAACCTTAACTATTCCCTATTAACATATGAATCCACTCTTGGACTTTAAGGATTCATTAAAATTGTTGATGATTTCTTTTTACCAACTTCTACGGTGGTCAGCTTCTCTCATGTTCCAGCGAAGGTGAGAGAATTTTTGCATCCTGTCTCTGCATGGGTGGGTTTGTTCATCTTTGGAATTTGGTTTATTTGATTGCCTTAAGCTTTCAGCTCTGTAATGAGTTCAAGGAAAGTTGCGATCTTATAGATAATCTAAACTTCTCCTTGTTAGGTTTGGAACCATGTTCTTCGCAGCTTTCCATGTCCTAGCTGGAAATAAAATAATGTCTAACTCATTCACTTAACAAGTCTTTTTCAAGCTCGACTAAAGGGCATATTGTTATACTAAGCCATGTAATGGCGCCAACTGTTGCACAAACCATGGTGGGAAAATAATATTCTTCTCGTTATCAAGGCATTATGTTGGGAGATGGCCTGCTTGCTTATCCCAGTGGCAAGCAGCACAGTCCCAGCTGAGGTATAGGATCCCAAACTTCAAGCTTCATCCCTGAGAACCCATTACCAGCCTAAAGACCCCTGGTTTCTTCTTAGTCTATATGAAACGGATACTCACTCCCACATTAATATTTTGGTTATTGAGGGCACTCAGAGCGCATTCTTTGTTCTCTAAATCCTCACTTAGTCTGCTAGGTGAGAGCCAGAGGTCCTGAGGCAAGACTAAAGTGAGCCCTTAAAGGAATTATGGAATGGATGAAAATAACTTCCAGAGAAGGTGCCTCAGAGGTATTTGACCTTTTATCACAAGCGACTAAACTCACTGGGACTTATTTCCTTCATCTTTAAATGAGAGGGGTGAATTAAAGAACTTCTAGAATTCTATTCAATGCTGACAATTTGTGATTTTTTCTTTTTTTTTGTTTTAGTGACAAAGATGAAGTATGTGACTTAGAGTGGGATCAGAATTTGGAGAGATATACACCAATCTTTTTATCAGAGACATTTCTCAAAGATACACAGATGTAAAATGAAAACAAAACAAAAGAAGTCAAAATTTAAGGCATCATTGCTTAATTGCAAGGAAGGTTTAGAATGATGTTAATTGCACAGATCAATCGGATGGTGTTGAAATCTTGGCTTTATCCCTTACTTATCTGTAAAACTTTGACAAAGTGACTCAACTTTTCTAACCTTCTACTAATCCTTTTGTGAAACAGGAATGATGATAATATCTGCTTCCTAAGGTTTAGGTGGTGAGTAAATAACATTAATGTTTCAAGTCCTTGCTCAAGTGTTCCCAATAAATATTTAAGGGTCTCTCACACAGTAAAATGTGCTTTATGAAGTTTATGTATGTAATTTAAATATATGAGCAGGAGGAAAACTTGCAAATGCAGTATTGCTTTCAGGTGTGTGAATAGGAGTATGTTTCATTGTCTCCTGGTCCTCAATAATATGCAGGAAAGTCCAGATTAAGGTGGAAGTTTGGTTTATGTTATTCATCAGAATGGGCAACTTAAAAAAAACAAAGTTTAAGTAACCAAGTTACCAAGTCTGTTTGCAAGTGTGTGGAAGATGATATTGTTCCAAAAACATTGCAGCACTTGCGATGATGAAAACATATAGGTGGGTGTGTATACGTGTGTGGGTTAAAAAAAAGAAGAAAAAGAAACAGGATTTTTGGATCAAAGCTACAGCCGATTAACTGCCATGGAAATCTTTTTTTTTTTTTTTTCCAAAGAATGACTGTGGCGGTAAAAGTGCCAGCTCGGGGTTTCTAACGTTTATTTCTTCGCCAATGCTATAATTTTTTATTCCTGTTTGTGGACCAAGGACTGCTTCAGATTCAGAACTGACGAGCCCGCGTGTGGTTTGGCACCCTCGGGCGGGTGAGCAATGCCCGCTGCTTTCCCATAGATGGCAGCGTTTGCAAGCAACTCCAGCGCGGGGACTCTGGGCCTCGCTCCCCCTTTTTTCCTCTCCCAGAGAAAACAGCTCCGTATTCTGTTGACAGGATTAAGGACCCCCGTTGTTTTACAGGAAGTTTATAAATCCTCATGGTATTCTGGAAACCTCAGAAGTATATGGGAGTGGTGAGAAATTGTTTATTCCATGGAAAAGGTATCAAATGAATATTTACGGCATGTAAAACAGTTACCCCGGATTCATATGAACTGGATTTAAAAACCCTCAGCCCGTTTGCATTATCTGGTTGATAGTATTTGTTAACCTGTTGCATAGTAGGTCTACTTTCTGAGTAGGTTTACTTGCCAGCAGTTGACAGTGAACATTGAAGCTGAGAAGACAGAGACATATTCTCTTTCTAAACTCAGAAGAGGAATTGTGAAATTAAGATATTTATTGTGCATGCAAATCATTGTGCAAAAAGTAAACTATAGGAGCATAGTAAGTAATAAACGAAAATAAAGGGTATAATGGTAGAAGACAAACAGTATCAGAGTGGGGATGTTTAAGCAAAATATCTTTGCATTTAAAATCCATTGAAATACTCAATTTTAGATCTTACCATTTAAATCAGACATAGAAAAGTACTTTCTCATTAATCTAGACCATTGATGCTTCATGGGAATGGTTTAGCTAGTACTCTTAAATATGATATAGAACTAGGAGAAAAGGTGAAGAAACTTTTCAAAAATGATATGGGGCAATCATCTAAGTCCATCAATGATATTTATCCAGGAGTCAAATGATACAACTATAGGTTTTCCTCTGCTTTGGGGTACATTAATTTTTTTTCTGTAGCATCCTTTATACGTTTCAAGAAAGTTATGATTTTTCAAAAGTTTATCTGATTTGTGCTCATCATGCACTATTATTATTATTTGCATGCTGTATGGTGGGGGTCACAGTTCATTCTTTTCCCATGTGATTATCCCATTATTGCTGCAACATTTGTTGAATTTTTTTGGGAGGGGGAATAGTGGGGAAGTGCACGGGTCATCATGCATGATCAACTGCATAAATGATTACATTTTGAACTACTAACACATTTTCACATATCTAAAATTAAGATCTCCAACAGGAAACAAAAAAATTATCTTCTACATGACAATCTCTAATAAAACCACTGGTCTTTACCAGTGCAACTAGTCTATAAAGAGATAACCAAACACAAAATACAATAAAAAAGAAAAAAAAATCAACCGTGAAGTCAAAACGTAAACCATTTATTCACTGAATAAGCCCCATGCCACTTGTATTTTATTTTATGGTGAATAATTTTATCAACTGTCCTTTATAACAAATGCAACTCAAGCTTGAGTAATGGATATATTATATATACCTCTGAGGCCCAACTGGGGTGTGTCAATCATTCTGCTCTTCAGTTTCCATGTTGAAATGTCAATAATTATTTTAAGTAAAATAGAAAGCGTTAATTTAGTAAGTGGTAATAAATATCATTATTTGTGTAAGCAGAATATGGAACAGTCTATGCACTCAAGATCCAGGAAATGCTTTATTTATATCCTGATGCAGGGGGCAGGTATCTCTTGCTCACCACCCCTCACACTTTCTTGTGCCCCGTGATTGTGTAGCTTCGTTGTGTGATTGAAGCTACTGATAATTAATGCATATGGGCCAGTCCAGGTGTTGCCCATCAAGAGTGTTTAGCCTGACAGGATTCATTCAGCAGACAGCGCAGAGAGAGCACTGCACACTCGTGTTGCATGGGGACACAATTTAATAACTCAAATTAATAAAATAAGGTGATGCAAGCTTTGGCCAGTAAATGCTCATTCACAGCTTCTGATAAACACCTTTGATGCCTTAAACACTGCTCAACAAAATTATAGAAAATAACCAAATGCCAGTATCAAATAAAACACTCTTCAATGCATTTTTTTATAGTAACCAATCACATTTTCAACCAATCCATATATCTCCTTCTTTTAAGATTATGTCTCTTGACTTTTGAGATACAGTAAAAGAAAAAAGTTTCAATCACAATAAAAAATCTTCATCATTTCTAAGGCATATCTTATTTTCAGTATTTTGCATTGTGTTTTTGAAATTATATGATTACACATACATACAGCCTACTTACCAGTATTTTTGAATGGCTGGCATTATATTATCTCAAAGAAAAAAAAAAAAAACGCCCAAGGTCTGTGTGTAAAGTTTAGTAAGAATACCAAAGATACAGGTTTCATGTATCATGGAATGTCTAGAACAAACCCAATTTACAATAATATTATTTGTAGTAGCACAAACCATTAACACACGTTTAACTAAATGTGATTTAATTTTTTCACCTTTCATGGGTCTTCATGTAAACATATTCAAAATCAGAAGAAAAGAGATCTGCTTTTGAATTCTGGAAATAAGTTCAGCACCATAACTAAGAATCTGCATTCTTTCCTATCTCAGTTACTTAGATTCTGTCACTGGTGATTCCAAGACCATCAGTGTTCATTTCACACATGGGCTGGTTACTCTGTTCAGAAGCATTTTACCCTGTCTGCCTCTTGGTTTGGACACGTTTCTGATCCTGTCCTCATTTCAGGCACTGGGGCTGCCTCATTATATCAGGTCCCTAGGTAGATTCTCCTTTTGGTAGTAAACAGGCTTGACATCTTAGATTTTCCTGTCTTGTATCTGGCTGGCATTTTCCCCTTCCTTTCAATTCCCATGGCTCCCAGATCATCCCCTCACGTTAGGATACCCTTCATAGCTAACTGGGCTAGGTTCCTGGGATCACTGCCTTTTACAATTGCCAGACAATTCTTCTTAAAATCTTATTTTGAGCCACCAGTTGCCAATCTTGTCGTTTCCAAAGTCCTCTGCCCGATTTCCAAGTCTGTAATCTAACCGCATCTTATCGCTCCCATCTGATTTTCCACTCCTTCCCCGTATGAACTCGGTAGATCTGCCCAACTCCACATAATCTCAGAACATGCCAGACCAGTCTTAATTCGATGACTCTGCTCATTTTCCCCACGTCTACAGTTTTCTGTCCTCTCCACTGGTTACATCAAATCCTCCTCGTCCTGTAAGTGTCCACTCTGACTGATTCTCTGCGTAGCCCCTCATTGGATCTCAGCCTGGAATGTTGTGGAGACCCAACAACTATCTCTTTAGTATCTGAGTGAACGCAAAGGCCATTTTTCCTCTGGTGCTTCTCTCTGATTATTCCAGGTCACAATGGTCTCTCTCTCCCCTGGAATCTTTTCATGTATATGGACTGAATGCACTACCATTTATCCTGTTATTTCCTTCAGTAGATTGATCAACCAGGATTCTTTCTCATGGGCTTTTATGCTCCCATATTGCTTAATTTATAAGTACTCATTGGACCTATGGCTGCTTGCTTCTGTATTTCAGCCTCTGTCTCATTGCTTTTGGTTTGTGCTGTGAAGTGAATTCCCCGGGAGAGAGGCATAGCATGATAGGTAAACACAGAAATATTAAATGCAGTCCAATGTGAGTGTGAATCTTCTTTCTACCAAAAAAGATCTTGACTTTTCTGACTTTGAGTTGTTCTTCATCTACAATATGGAAAAGAATATCTGCTGCATATGGCTAGCATAAGGATTAAGCAAAAATTATGTCTGTAAAAATGTAGAATTGTACTTGCCACTCTGTAAATATTCGAATACGATAGTCTGCGTTGTTTTGGTTATTGTTGGTATTTCTCTGAACTTGGTTTGGGATCACTGGTTTTACTCAAACTAGTGACACTGTGAACTTCAATAATTCTATGTATTTTGAGACATGTCTCTGCCAGTGTGAGAACAGAATTAGGAAATAGGCATTTCACAATAATTTAGCTCGTCTGCTCTTGAAGAAAGCATTTGCTCTGTTTTTGTTTTCTTCTTATTTTCCATCAAATGAAAATCAGAATACTCACATCACAGGCAAAAGGCATGAATTAAGTTAGTTTTGATTTTTAAGATGTTTTGGCAATGCAAACACTATTATTAAGAGCTAAATATCTTTAAAGAAAAGTCTAACTCATGTAACAAGATAATAATGCCTCTCAAAGGAGCATTATTTAAAACATGAAACTTATGAGGTCTCTTTAAGGGAGACCATCTCAGAAACAAGAGCTAGACAGATGAATTCTGTGACTCTGGGAAATTTCCTTAATATTGTTCAACGTCAGTTTCCTTATCTGCAAAATTGGGATAATAAAACCTATCTGGCAGATTTGTTGTAAGGATTAAGTGAGGACATGTCTGCACATATGAATGCTCAATGGATAACAATGAAGAGTTTCATAATCCAGTCAACATGGTAAATGAACAATGACTTATTGATTATATGGACTGTGCCATGGGTTAACTCTGATTTATGCAGTGAGAGTTTCTGAAAGCCATTCAACAAACATCTATTGAATACTAAATGCCTGCAACCCTCGGGAGTTCTTGTAGGCACTCTGGTACAGTGAACCAAACAAAAATCCCTCCCTTTGGGAGTTTACTTTCCACTGGATATGAAAATGTGTAAGAAAATGCATAAAGGATGGTACAATTTCCTTGAAGAGTCAAGTTATAAAACCTTCACACTTCCGAAAGAACAGTAGGAAAGAAAAGAAAATTTAAATAAAGGTCCAACGCAGCAAATGCAATCATCCTAAGGAATAGATGATTAATTGCCAAGTGAATATCACAAATGTGTGTCCAAGAAGCATTAAGGCAAAGAGATCACTTTACATATACTATATATATACATATATACTTCTTTATATATGTATATATATTTTCACCCCCTTGGGCAGGGACCGGGAATTAAACCCAGGTCTCCAGCATGGCAGGTGAGAATTTCGCCACTGAGCCACCATCGTACCGCCCTATACGCTATATACTGATAAACATGTCTATGAAAAGTTTTCCCCACACTAACTTCACCCTGCATTCAATTTGTGTTCTGAATAAACATAAGCTACGTTATGTTACTCATTTGCACAAAGAAGAAAGATGGATGTTTAAAGTACAATGTTAGAAATATATCTTTTTTGGAACCTGATAAAGATCAACACTTTGCAGTGTGTTATTCTCCTAGCTAATTAAAAAATAAATTTCCAAAGCTCTAAGAAGATTTTTCACACTTTAAAATCAGGCCTAATATCTGTAAAGTAAATTTGCACATTTTTTGGTAAATGTGTAATTTGGTTGTACAACTTAGAGGATTTTGATCCAATATCTCACAAGAGGGAGAATGTATAGAATCTAAGATTGCTTTGCTAACATCAGCAAACAGGGTTTCTTTTTGCCACTAAGTGAAAGCACATGATCAGGAAGGAAATTTTTTTCCTAGGTGTCTTTTGTATTCCTTCCTATCTTTGGCTTTCATCTATAATGAAACAGCTTTTAAAAGAAGGTGGCATATGAGATAAGATCATGAATCTTATTCTCATGAATAGAGAGCTGCTATTCCAGCACTTTTGTCTTTTATTTTGTTTTGACACAATTGTCAAAACGCTTAACTCTTCCTTCTCCAGAACTTCCTTTTTGGAAAGAGAGAGGTTAACAGCAACGGAATTCCACTGACGTTATTGAATACAGATCTGATTAAGCCAACTCAGTGTTATTTTGAGATAAGAGAATTGGGCAGAAATAAACAACTTGACATTTTACTTCCTTTTTAGAGTGTAGCTCAGATGCAAACCGCATGAGTTAGGTCTGTTGATTTCGAAATATGAAACACGACAAATAGCTGTTTTTTAGACTTGAAACCAGAGAAATTATACAGTTCCTGTAGAATTACACACTTGAGCTCTTCTAGGTAACCTCTGGATCTTTAGAACCCATTTGCTGGCATTGAAGCTGCTAAAACAGAGCTCAGCAAGTGTTTATTGGTTCAAAGCTTTAGTTCAAAGAAAACAGAACCAAATTGGCTTGCTTGTATAACAGTGTGAAATGCCTAAATCAAGGTAAGCCAGATTTCTCTTAAGGAAAAAGTGTATTAAGGAAGCTATCTGTGAGTAATAGAATGTAGGTGGCAATTATGATGGGATAGAAAAGCAAGTATTTTGAAAATAGGGTAGAAGGGACAAACACAGCAATTGTCCTGTACTCTCTTAAATACTGTGAGTGCAAAAAAAAGAGGTAGTTGGTGAATGGTTTGGGAAGAGTAAATGACAGAGAATAGAGTGGAGATGACGTTGTTGTTTTTTTTATTTTCCCTGCATTCAGATGAGTCTTGAGTAGAAGGTAATTATCTCACTGGAAAATCCCACGGAGGAGGGGAAACAGGAAGAACCTATTGGAAAAGTAACATCAAAGGAACAAGCCCTGAAGACTTCCTACTTCTTCAAACACTGCTATGCGTGGAAGAACATTCCAAACATTTAGGGTTTTAATGGAGGAGAGTGTTTTGAGTTACTATATATTATATATTTGTGTCTGATTGTCTTGTGACAAGATTGGGAAAGAGTAGAGAATGCTCACTTTGGAGAAAGAGTAGGGGCTAGGGAAGGGGATTTAGGGACTAGGTCCAGTAAAAGCAGTATTTCATGACATGACCTACCTGGGAAACGCATACCTGAGCTTTGCCAGCTGTATCCTTGGCGTTTCTATTTTTGCAAACATTGTTCTTGTCACACATCCTTAGTGTCTGTGCTATTACACAGTGGCTGAATGTCTTCTGCTTAGTGTGCCTTCCTTTATGTGTTCTTGACATTCCAAAGTGTTTTATCTAATGCAGGGTTTCTCAACCTCAGCACTATTGACTTTTTAGACCAGAAAGTCGTTGTTATTGGATATTTATCAATATCCCTGGCCTGTACCCACTAGATGCCAATAGCGACCCCTCACACTGCGGTGGTGACCAGTACAAATATCCCCAGACATTGCCAGCTGTCCCATGAGGCGCAAAATAACCCCTGGTGAGAGCCACTGACCTAGTTTGTGTAGTCTGAAAAAATTTACACTAAAATAAATGAGTATCCAGAAATATTTTGCAAGTGATTGCAGGTTAAAGAAAATCTACCATGCCCATTTATTCGTCATTCGTTCCTTGGTCTGAAATGGCACTTGGTGTCATCTTTCAAAACTCGTGACTTTTTTTCCCCTTCATCTTTGTGCTTTAATGGCTGCATTGGTCTCTTTTGGAAATTAAATTTTTTCTCTCTATCAATCTATTAATAATCTACTTATGTATATGCTTATTGCCTTGTAAAAGTCATTCTTTGTGTTAAAGCATTTGGAACTTATGATTTTTCCAACCAAACCAGGCCAACGGTAGCTCTGAGAAGATGGCTCAGAAAAGATTCGGAACATATCATCTGTAGAGTATAAAACTCTCCAGCAGTTGTTGGCTCAAATTCCAAGGTAAAGACAATGACAAATAACCAACTTTAACAATTTGGAAGAGAAAGTTATAGCTGATTCTTGGTCCCGCCTTTGCTATAATTTCCAGGATGCTTTCATATTCTCGAGTTTTAATGACACGGAAGGCAATTGTGATAGAATGGAAATTAAATGAGGCTGGGAGTCAAATGATTAGGTCCAAGTCCTTGCCCTTATAAATAATGACCTGGAGAGGAAAGTCTTGAGATCTTTATCCAGCAAATGAGGAATTAATAATAATGCCACAGAAGGTTGTTGTACAGATGAGGTAGTGAAGACTGGAGGCAATGATGTCTGACCAATAGAAAAGTGCTGTGAATATATTTGGTGTTTATGTTAAAAATATTAAATATACAGTATAAAGGTGATATTTTAAAGTAGCCTTAAGGATTTCCCATAACACAGTTTTCCAGGGCGAGCAGCTGAACAGACTTCAGGACTGCCACGCCTTGGGGGGTACATGTGGTCCAACAATATTGCAGATATATGGGACTTTTACAAATCAAATCACACTTTGTATACATTAGGGGAAGTGGCTATGGAATGATTTATGTGAATAATTATTTTGAAAAATCTCCCCCCCGTTTTGTTGGCAGTAGAAATAGTCACCCTCTATTTTACCTGTTTTATGAATTTCACTTTTAATATTGAAAATACTTGAAGGAAAGAAGTAATATAAATGCCCTTAAATATTATATTTTGATTAATTAAACATAAATACCTTTAATTAAGTATCGCCAACACCAATCCTATCATCCCCCCACACAGGTTGAGTGCTTTGATTAAATTCACAGGTAAAGAGTAATCCAGACACCTTAGAGTTGGTAACTCAACCCATTTTCCCAGACCAGGAAAAGAGATTTTAAAAGGAAACACCAAGACTGCATAAGACAATGAATCCTCATGTAAATCATGGGCTATATAGTTAAAAATACAATTATAAAAATGTCCTCTCATCAGTTGTAACAAATGTATCACATTAATCCAAGGTGTTAATAGTAGGCAGGTATGTGGGAACTCTGCTTTTTATGCATGATTTTTCTGTGCACCTACAACTTTTCTAATTAAAAAAGTAAACACTGAACAATTTAACAACAAAAACTAAAACATTATCATAATGTCATAAGTTTATGTGATGTTGCAAAAAGAAGGGAAATGATAAGTGGCATATATAATTTCGATCACAGTGTGAAAGCAAGCTTTTTGCATCTGATAAAAAAACTTCTGAAAAGGAAACTTTATGTTAGTTAAATGGCACAAGAGAAAGAAATAGTAGTTTCTGCTGTAGGATACTTGCTTTGTGTTTCCTATAAGATTAGGAAAAATGGAAAATGGAAAATAATCACCAAAAATATTTTCTAAGGGAAAAACCTATATACAAAGGACAAGTAAAGGAAAGAGCAACTAATTAAGCAAGTAATTATGTTTTTTTTCTATTTTCCACTCTACTTATTTAATGTGGAAAATAGTCCATTTTATGAAATAGTTTATGCTAACTTTACAATTATAGAGTCGAGTCTATGGTAGTTTTTAATACATCAACAAACAGTTCTAAATGGATGTTGAAGTTACAACTTTAAAATAAAACCATCCAGTGGAAATAAAGCTAAAGTTTTCATAATAATATTAACTCATTTCCATTATACACTTCATACTTTGGGAATTCAAATTTCCCAACTTTACGTGTAATATCTTAATCTTTCTGGAAATAAGCTTCCAAATGTTACCATGGAACAGACCAGAATTTTGCTTCTTTTAAAAGTTGTGATCTTACTGTAAACGAGGGCAGAATTTATCTTTTTCTGCAGTGTTGTTGAAACGAAGAGAGGGGAAAGAAAAGGAAAAAGAAATAGGAGATATTTTCATTAAAATGGTGATCCCTTGTTGCCATATGCTTCACTTTCTGGGGTGTATTCTGTTTCCAGTCAGTTTGTCTCTAGAACATTCCATGGCTCAGGTCCTTATAGTTCAGTTTTCTCAAAGCACAAATGTAACATTCCTCACTTTACAGATGACCTCCTTAACAAATCAAATGACTTACTGATAGGAGGCATATCTTTCCCTGTTTCCATGAAACATTCTTGATTGAGATGCTCTGAAATGCACTTTTAAAACTTCCATTTGAAGGGTGCACCGGTGGTTCAGTGGTAGAATGCTCGCCTTTCCTGCAGGAGACCCGGGTTCAATTCCCAGACCATGAACCCAAAAAACAAACAAACAAAAAACTTTCATTTAAATCTTCTTATATCTGATGTCCCAGGAATTCCCAAATTCTAAACCAAAGGATAAACCTAAATAAACCTATAGATAAAGATGGAATTTGAAGCTAATACATATGGCACTTTCTTCATTCTGTCTCTTGGTCTTTGTCTGATGGAAATGAAAGTTACCTTTAGTGAGCTAGTTGCAAGAAATTACTTAGGAGTTTTATTACGCTGATTCTTCTCTGCTTCCTCCCTTCCTTCCTTGCTTTTGTTCATTCCACTGACATGCTGTGGACATTTATGGAGCATCTACCATGAGCCAGATGCTGTACTAGGCAAAGGTCATAAAGAAGAGGACAAGATAAACGAGACCCCAGCCAAATGGAGGATCCAGTCAAGCAACCAAGCAGTGGAAGGGCAAGAAAGAAATTATGGAAATAAAGGATCACATAGGAAAAATATCTAATCCAGGCTCCTATGAGATCACTCTCTCCCAAACTTCAAACCCCTTTCCACCTTTTGGGAGTTTCAGAGGGGTATAGAGCTTATATCCAATATGAACAAATGGAAGATAAAAGGTTGAAGAGGAATTAAGATTTTCCACATTATTTGCAAAGTTGGTAATTTATTCCTGTATAGAGGATTGGCTATATACGATTTTACTCCCTCTCCCCTCCCCCCTGCAATAGCAATGTTTTGACAGGCAACTTCTCAACACTTTGCTTTCTTCATCAGCAAAAATAATACAATATTGAAAATTTTCAAAGGGCATTGTTTTCTCACCTTTTTAAGCAAATGGTGCATTATGCAGCTAGTTCCTGCTATAATGCATACATATATGTACCAATTATTGATTGAGATCTGTAATATCTCTCCTGAAAATTCTTAATATTGATTTACATTCCCCCATGCAAAAATAATTAATATTGCTTAATGTGAAGCCCATAGCTTGGTAAAGTAAGTGAAACTAATTCACAACAAAAGCAAGTCAATTATGGGGCTTAGGAATTTTTAACGACGATTGCCTGTCTTAAACTTTTATTTTGAAATAGTTCAAACTTATTGGATAATTGCAAAAACAGTACAGACCAACATACCACTGTGCCTCCAGACACCCAGTTCCACCAATTTTCATCTTTTGCCATATTTTCTGTATCATTCTATCTATCCATCAATAATTCAATCCATCTACATCTATCCATCCATAGGCTTATTAATCTGTCAGCCCTTCTGCCTATTTATCATGCCATTTTCTGAGTACTTGAATGTAGGTTGTATACATCATACTCTTTGAACATTTACTATTGTCATGTGCATTTCCTACAAACAAAGATATTCACGGCACCTCAAGTGCAATTATCAAGTTCAAGAAATTTAACACTGATGCAAAGCTTACAGTCTATATTCCAATATTTTCACATGTTCCGATAATGTCCTTTTGAGCCTTTTCTCCTTCCTTGACGCATCCCATTCAAGATCACATATTGCCACTGTCTATCTGTTTGTCTTGTCTATTTAGGTGTTCATTCTTGTTTTGAATTGTGGGAACATGAATACAATGTAAAAATTCCCATCTCAACCATTCCCAGGTGTAAAATTCAATGAGATCACTTATATTTACATTGCTGCGGTATCCTCACCACTTTCTATTACTAAAGCTTTCTAATCTCCTCAAATATAAATACTATATTCATTATGCATGAACTCTACACATTTTCCCTGCCTCCTGGCCTTGGCCACCAGTATTCTAATTCCTGTTGCTATGAGTTTGCATTTCTCCAATATTTTCTTTGTAGTTACCATGGAGCTAAAATTTAATGTCCTACATTGATAACAATCTCTTTTGCTTTGATACCAATTCACCTCGATAGTATACAAAAACTATGCTCCTATACACCACTGTGCTCATTTAAAATGATGTATGTACTCTAGAAAAGCCGTGCTTTAATCCTAATCCCATTTTGTAAAGGCAGCTGTTTCTTTTAATTCCTATTCAGTATTGTATGTTTGAAACTGTAATCAGATTATCTCCCTGGAGATGTGATTTAATCAAGAGCGGTTGTTAAACTGGGATTAGGTAGAGGTGTGTCTCCACCCATTTGAGTGGGTTTTGATTAGTTTCTGAAGTCCTATAAAACAGGAAACATTTTGGAGAATGAGAGATTTGGAGAGAGCAGAGAATGCTGCAGTACCATGAAGCAGAGTCAACTAACTAGCGGCCTTTGGAGATGAAGAAGGAAAATGCCTCCAGGGGAGCTTCATGAAACAGGAAGCCAGGAGACAAAGCTAACAGATGACGCCATGTTTGCCATGTGCCCTTCCAGCCGAGAGAGAAGCCCTGACTGTGTTCGCCATGTATCTTCTCACTTGAGAGAGAAACCCTGAACTTCATTGGCCTTCTTGAACCAAGGTATCTTTCTCTGGATGCCTTTGATTGAACATTTCTATAGACTTGTTTTAATTGGGACATTTCTCAACCTTAGAAATGTAAACTAGCAACTTATTAAATTCCCCCTTTTAAAAGCCATTTCGTTTCTGGTATATTGCATTCTAGTAGCTAGCAAAGTAGCACAACCACCATTCTCCCACCTTTCTGTAGTTCTTGTTACAAATTATGTGTTTATACATTCTACATCTGAAACCACTGACTCATCATTTCATTTTCATCATTTGCCTTTTATAGGCTTGTAGGAAGTAAAAAGTGGAATTAGACACCAAAAAATAAAATAGTACTGGCATTTATAGTTACACATCATTTCCTCACTGGAGTTATTTCTTCATGCAACTCCAATCCAGTGTCCAATGTCCTTTCCTTTCAACCTGCAGAGTGTTTTTAGCATCTCTTATAAGGCTGGTCTGGTGATGACAAACTCTCTCAGCTGTTGTTTATGTGGGAATGTCTTAATCTCGCCCTCATTTTTGAAAGACGGTTGCTGCCAGACATAGAATTGTTGGTTGGACTTTTTTTTTTTGCTTTAAATATGTCATCCTACTGCCTTCTTGCCTCTGTAATTTTTAATGAAAAATTGGTATTTTATCTTATTAAAGCTCCCTTGTATGTGATACGTTGCTTCTCTTTTGTGGCTTTTGGAGCTCTCTCCTTTACCTTTGGCATTTGACAATTTGATTACAATACATTGAAGTTTGGGTCTATTTGGGTTAATACCGTCTAAAGTTAATTGAGAATCTTGTATGTGTTCTTTCATTTCTTTTCTTTAAATTTGGGAAGTTTTCAGCCATTATTTCTTTGAATATTCTCTATGCTCTTTTCTCTCTTTCTTCTTCTGAAAGTTCCACAATTCATAGATTGTTACATTTGTTGAAGTTTCATAGGTTCCTCTGGCTCGGTTCACTTTTCTTCATTGTTTCTTCTTCTGCTCCTCAAACCAAATGATTTCAATAGTTTTATCTTCAACTTCACTGATTATTTCTTCAGCCAGCTTCAATCTGCTGTTGAATCCCTCCAACAAAATTTTAATTTCTATTACTGTGGCTTTCAGATCTCTTGGTTTCCTTTTCATAATGTGATCTCTCTTTGGATACATTGTAGGCATATTTCTTTGTATGTTTTCTCATCTTTTGTTGAAACCTGAATATTTTGAATTTTAATGTGTTTTCACTGGAATTTAGACTCTGAGACATCTTTTCCTTAAACTTTTTTGCAGATAGAACTATGGCTGAACTTTTCTTTATTGTTAGGAGGTAACAAAAATCATTAAAAAAAGAAGCAAAGAAATAAAATTCAATCTCCAACCTCTGCAGATTGATCTGTGGGAGAGCTCTCTTTCAAAGCTTATCAATATAATCAGTTTGGAAAATAGCTCCAAGTCAAAGCCACAGACCTCTCTGATCCTTTCTGTGCATGTATCTTGCCTAGGTTGTGTGACCCTAGGAATTGCCTCATTTACACATTTCCGAATGTCCCCCTCTTCCCTAGGAAACAGTTTCCTCATGGTCCTAGGTACTGACTGTGCATCCTACAGCCAGGAACTTCTTGTCCTAAGTACTATGACTTGGTTGCTCTCCCCCAGGACTCTGCAGGAGACCTCTGTGAGCCACCTTCTACATGCAAGGCAAGTTCTGAAATGGTGAACCCCTCAGGTCATCATGGACAGATTGGTCCAGATACACATGCTCCAAATATGTGCCCAAGGAACTCTGCCACGTATGGAACTGGGACCAGGGATCCATGCTGGGAGCTCTGGCTGGCTCTCTCAGGAGCTGGTAAGTGATGGAGGAGGGGTCAGCCAGGGCACCACAAGATCCTACCATTATTAAGTAGCCTATTTCTTGGTTCAGAACTCATGCTGTTACTGCAGTCCTTTAACTGTGTTTTGGAACTCTGAGAAAGATGTTTCTGGTAGTTCTTGCTGGTTTTTTAAAGCTTCTGTGGAGGGATGGAATCCTGAAGTCTGTCACTCTGCCACCTTGATTGGGACTGGTTCCAATCATGATTGATCACCTCATTTCTTTTATTTCTATGACTAGATTAGGAATGACTTTGGATAAAACCCAGTTCACAAATTCAAATTAAGCAAAACTGTACCATTGACTCAGGCGAATAGGCTTGAAAGCAGTTGAAACGTCTAAAAATAATGTCAGAATAATTGGCATGATAGAGAAAATCATTAAGTATCACAGCACTCTGATTTGGAATTGGTTTCAAACTGTTCTGTCTATGTAAGGCTTAAGAAATACAGTAGACAATTTTAAATGAAGAGCTACTCTGCTTTATGGAAACATAATATGTGAATATCTTAATTCGTCAAGGAAACGTAAGTGTTCTAGTTACTTAAAGAAATAAAAAGTCCGTGTAGAAAACATTTCTTCAAAATGATAAACAGGAATTAAGATTTTTCTAAATTATTCTACAAAGTTGATCATTGATTTTTGGATGGATAAAAATTTGGGGTACTCTTATTTATAATATATAGAATTTAGAAAAAACCTAAATGTACAATAACAGAATGAAATTAAATAAAATATAATTTATCAAATAAGATAGAAGGGAAAATACTCAGAATTAATCATTAAATAAGAAAGCAAAATACAAAACCCATTTTATATGTAAAACGAAATGTTCAAATTTGGTTGACTGCAATTTCATAGTCCAATATAATTATATAGTCACAGTTTGATGATTATTAACTTATCCTATAAAAATCATATAGAAAATATTCTACTTGCAAAATACTATGTGTTATGCTGTACAAGGAATATACAATGAATAGTTCTCTTCATTTATGTTTCTTGCATTTTATAGCGTGTTTTGTATATTTCATGGAGGTCGCACCATCTAAACGAACACCTAGAGATTAAGTACCATACTCCCTGCTAGGAGACCAGAAAGTGACCATTTCCATTTTGTATGCCCCCTTCATAGCTAACTTTGAGCACAGAGATTTAAAATTATACAAACTGATTCCTTGAATCATATGTTTTAAGTCATGCCCGAAGAAGAAGACTGAGTCCTGAAGTCTGTTTTCCTAGAAGTGAACAATAAAATGGAGTTGCTCTCAGCTCTTTTATTACACAGAGTCTGAGAGGTGAGGTTGAATGAAGTTCTAAGGCTGGGAGCGCACTAATTTCTCTTTTAAAAAGAACTTTCAAAGTTAATAGTCCTGGAAAATGACTCTTCCTCAGGATAAACTAGTAAACAGATGAAGGGCCGATAGCTTGCATTTTTCCTATGTGGGCAGCACATAGTCTTAACATGAACTGACTTGTATCCTGAAATAGCAATAAAAACTTAGACAAGATAAGATAATAGGCAATGCCTAACTGCCATTATTATTATTAAAGGAATAAAATGTAGGTACTTTTCTCATGTAATTGGTTTACAAGTAGCATAATCTCTTACTTCTCTTCACCCCAATTTTAATTAATTCACTTACCTTCTTCAAGTATGAATCAATGCTATTTTTTTAATGATTTTTTTTTTTCACATGGGCAGGCACCGGGAACCGAACCCAGGTCTCCAGCATGGCAGACAAGAACTCTGCCACTGAGCCACCATTGCCCACCCTGAATCAATACTATCAAAGCATTTTATTTGTCAATATTAGAGATATCATTCAAAATGTTATTTTTTTGTCAAGAAAATAGATTTTGCTTCATTTTGCTTTATTATGCATAGTGCAAATCCATGTTAACTGAGCCCTTATGATACTTTCCAGGTAGATCAGGAAATTAACTGAACATTTTGATATAATAAAGATCCTAGAAGAAAATTTTGAAATTATGTATCTGTTCTCATATAGAGATCATAAAAATAAGTGGAAAACTCCAAATACAATTTTCTATAAATTTGCTTATAAATAAAGTAACAGACTTTCAAATGCAATAAATACATATATAAAATTTTGAATAAAACCAAAACATGGAGAAAGTATTTCCAAGTAATAAAACAGCAAAAAAGTTTGTGCAAATTAATGAGGCAATCAAATCACCATAGGCAAAGAACATGAAAAAAATCATGAAATAAAACGAGCAAATGGCCAATAAACATGACAGTTTCAAGACTAGTAATAAAAGGTTTACAAATTAATATGCATAGGAGAATATATCTTTTTTTTACCTATAACACTCTAGGAGATTTGTAAAACATGATAGCACTCCCTGTTGTCTGAAAAAGAGAGAAAATCCTCATGATAAAATGTTAAGTTAGAAAACAATGTACGAAACAATCTTATGTAGATAGAACAAAATGTTTAAAATTGGTTGATTATATTTTCTTGATGCAACTGAGTGCTTTTTAATTTCTCTCTTTATACTATTTGATATTTTTCAATTTCTTTAAATAATATCATTAATTTAATAATCAGTTATTAGATCTCAAAAGAGAGATCTAGGAAGAAGAAAGTATTGCAAGAAGATTTAGTGTTTCAAAGGTTGGATTCAAATATAATTTTCAGGTCTGCTTAAGGCCACATGTTTCTAAACACTGCATATTGCCACTATCACATGATTGCATATTTACTACAGAGTCATAAAGCCATTTAAGTTGATAAGGCAACCGTATAGACATGAGAGTGTAATAGTATAATGATTGGAGTGTCCGGAGCAGATCTTATCAATCAGCTATATTATTGGAGTCCCACAATAATGCACTCATTCATATGAAATAGTGTACAGATGTCATTGTGAGGTATTGTTAAGGTACCCGGCAGATCTTTCTAGGCTAGAGTTCCACACTGAAGCTCATTTGGGCAAGTTCCAGGCATGCACAAATGAAAGAACAAAGTGGGGATTTTCCGTGTACCTCCATGAGGTTTTCTCAAGAGTCCTGCCTCCAGTTGAATAAATAGCAAAACAAACAAACAAACAAACTGGTAAATGCCGCCCCCTCCCACCCCCAAACCTGTTATTTCTTACGTCTACACACATAGATACCAGAATCCAACAAAAAGTTGGGGAATACTAAAAACCAGGTCAAAACCAATTTAAAAGAAAAGAAAAAGGCAGGAAGAAAGTACAAAGAAATGCAACTACCATCGCCTTCTCTATCTCCTCCCTCCTCCCACAACAATGTAACAGTCTTCTCCTGGCATTTAAACTCAGTCTTTTATTGGTGGTCATACTTATCTCAGGCAGCCCCAAGAAAAGTAATGAAGGAGGTTGAGGAGAAGGAGAGCATATATATATATATATATATATATATATATATATATATATATATATATATATATATTTTTTTAGCATGGGCGGGCACCAGGAACCAAACCCGGGTTTGAGAACCCTGCCACTGAGCCACCGTGGCCCACCCGAAGCAGAATATTTTTATACTGCAAAATTGTAACAAAGACTAGTTCCACTATTCAACAGATAGATATCAGTTCTTCTGGTTAAGAGATAAGACAACAGACTCCAGAGTTCTCATTCTTGCTTAGGAAAAGTCATTTGCTTTTATTTCTTTATCTGAGAGGAAGAGCTAAGATATCTGTGGTTGTGCTGGTTTGAAATGATTCATGTACCCTAGAAAAGCCATGTTTTAATCTTAATCTCATTTTGTCAAGGCAGCCGTTTCTTCTAATCCCTATTCAGTATTGTATGTTTGAAACTGTAATGAGATGATCTCCCTGGAGATGTGATTTAATCAAGAGTGGTTGTTAAACTGGATTAGGTAGACACCATTTGGGTGGGTCTTGATTAGTTTCTGAAGTCCTATAAAAGAGGAAACATTTTGGAGAATAAGAGATTCAGAGAGAGCAGAGCAGAACGACATAGCCACAAGAAGCAGAGTCCACAAGTCAGTGACTTTTGGAGATGAAGAAGGAAAATGCCTCCCGGGGAGCTTCATGAAATAGGAAGCCAGGAGAAGAAGCTAGCAGATGATGTTGTGTTCACCATGTGCCTTTCCAGATGAGAGAGAAACTCTGTCTGTGTTTGCCCTGTGCCCTTCCACTTGAAAGAAACCCTGAACTTGATTGGCCTTCTTTAAGGTATCTTTCCCTGGATGCCTTTGATTGGACATTTCTATAGACTTGTCTTAATAAGGACATTTTCTCGGCCTTAGAAATATAAACTAGCAACTTATTAAATTCCCCCTTTTAAAAGTCATTCCATTTCTGGTATATTGCATTCCGGCAGCTAGCAAACTAGAACAGTCATGTATATCCAAGGTTACCTTTAAAAACTTAAGTTTATAAACATTTCACCTAGTTTGACAAAAAGCAAAGTCTTTAATTGGTCTTCTCTGAATTTGCCATTTTCTTGTATTAGATTTCTTTTTGTCACTGGACCTAAGTACAACGAAAACATCAGCCTTCCAAAGATGACTAGGCATTGTTTACATGGATTCCAATATTTGGTAAATATCATGGCAATAGGCAGAAAAGGGGGATGTTATTAAATTTACAAAAACAGTGCTACTGATTTTTCGTTGTTTTGTATTAATCTTCTTCCTCCTCTCTCCCTCCTGCTTTGTCCCTTTCCCTTTCCCTCTCTGCCTCCCTTCCTCACTTTCAGCTTCCCTCTCTCCCTCCCACCTTCTTTCTGTCTTTGGTCACTAAGGGCACTTACTTACGTTTTTTTGTTTTTGTTTTTGAATGATCATTCCAAAGGTTCAATGAAAATTCTAGGGGAGTATTGGGTGACGTAAAATCATCTGAATCTTTGTTGATCATCCAATACCCTAATTATAAGAGTATTTGAAACTTCATTTTAATAACCATAAATTTAATTCAACAACACACACTCATGGCCACACCTTGAATTTTGTCATCACATGAAAGTGTTTCCACTCTATTGTCTCAGAATCTTCTCTGACCACAAGCCGTCATCTCTCTAACTTTTCCACATCCTCACATGCACTGATGCTTTCTCTGTCTTTCCTTCCAGTACTCCCAATTACTCCTTTATCTTGTTTTATAGATCCCCTTTCAAAACAACTCTATTTTTTCTTGACCTTATCTGCATGCAATGATGCATTATCTCAGTGTTCCTTCTATCTCCTCTTTCACTCTCCCTAAGAAAAGAAGAGAGTAAGCCAATGTTCAGCTACTGAGAAGGTTGGAAGGAGTTGTAAATCTCAAAAAAGGTGTGGAAGCTGGCTGTTAGGAAGACCTGGATGAACTAAACAACTCAGGTGGGCGGCTGGGAGCAAGCAGAAAGTGCCAAAACCTTATTGTTTGGTTTGCTGAGGGGCTGAATGGTTAAAAGGTAACCAGCTCAGTCTGAAAACCACTGAATCACACTAGAATAAAACTCATTGCTCAGCTTTTTAGTTTACCCACCATCCCAAACTCCCCAAATTTAGGTACTCTACCTGCCTTTTTTTGATTGTCCTGTTATTCACTCTTTAAACATATGCTGGTTCACTAAACCTCCCCCCCACCCCCACTTTATTCTTTCCAGACAACCTTGCCTCCTACTTCAAGGAGAAGATAAAAACCCATTGATAAACCCACCCATTTACATTCTTTCTTAATAAAATAGTATATATATATATATATATATTTCTAATTTCTTCCTGTCTCTGAAGAAAGGTCCTATGTGTTCCTGATCTCATACCCACTGCTCATCTTTTAGTGGATCTTACTTCCTCTGCTTTTGCATACATATTCAATATTTCCTTTCTGATGGATACCATCTCACTGTGGATACAGAGTTAGGATTTCCATAACTCCACATGTTTACATATTAAAGCTTGCTTTGTCTTATTTCTTTCATTGTGAAACTTATGAGTGGATTTTATTCGTTTCTTTTCTTCATCTTGAATTTTATCTCAACCTATTTTAATCAGGCTTCCAATACCACAACCTACTGAACTGCTAGCTTAAAAATCTACCATGACTAGGATAAACATACATTTAGTTTGCCCAGAATACCCTCAATTTATTTATGTCTGTTGTCGCTGCTGTACTTATTGATAACATCTTCTTTTACTCTTAGAACTGTCCTGATTTAGATGATACAATATAATATCCTTCCACCAGCATCCACCTTAAAGGGAATGGTGAGGTACTGAGAAATTAGTAAACATGTAATTATAATAATAAATGTAGAATTATAAACTTTGATAAACATTATGACAGCACCTGGTGCTCTCATGACATATAATGGGGAAACATGGCACAGCTTAGAGCAAGGCTTCTCAATCTCTGCTCTGTTGACGTCTTAGGCTAGACAAGTCTTTGTTGTAAGGGGCTGCCCTGTGCATTGTCAGGTATTTAGCAGCTAGTAGGACCTTCCCCCACTCCATTTTTGACAATTGAAAATGTCTCCAGATATTGCCAAATGTTCCCTGGAGACCAAAGTCAAATATTGGTTCTCTAGAGTCTCCAGAGGGAGTGTGATCTTGTTTCCACCTTCATTTCAGTTCAGTGACACTAATTTGGTTTTTTGATCTCAAGAGAATAAACTTCTGTTGTTCAAAGCCACAAAGTTTGTGGTAATTTGTTAAAGAGGCAGTAGGAGACTACTGCAGAGCCCATAGCACCTTATCCAATCTATTCACTTTAAGTATGTTCACATTTATAAGGTTAACATATCTGGTTAATTATTTTGTATTCATTTGATGCCTGGGTTGTAATACTGATCAAATTGTATTATATATTTATTATAATTTTTTTCTTCAGTTTCCTGCCATTTTTGCTCTATTCCAAAATAGAGTATGATTGATGAATCATTATATTGATATTTCTTTTAGTCTCTAGTCTCTAGTACCTTAGAGCCACTAGAAGTAAAAATCTAAAATTGTAGAATTGTAACCCATACCAAAGTCTGAAATCTGTTCTACAACTAATTGTTGCGATGGCCTTTGAAATTTATTTCTTTTTTGTATATATGTTATTTATCGCAAAAAAGAAAAAGAAAGAGGACGTGTATAACAGAGAAGATAAGATTTAACAAATGAGTATGACTGCTGAGTCATTACATTGACATTTCTTTTGGTCCCCAGTGTCTTGGAGCAGCTAAAATAAAAAACGAAAAAATGTGGAACTGCAACCCACAACAAACTTTAAAAGCTGTTCTATAGCTACTTGTTAAAATCTACTTTGAAATTTATTGCTTTTTTGTATATATATTATATTTCACAATGAAAAAAAAACATAGAAAAGCAGACTTGGTTTGATATTAAACTTTTATATAACTATAAAAATTGGCAGCCTGACAATATTTTATTTTTCCTGCCCTTCCAGGAATATGGTGTTTCTGAATTTACTCAAACCTTCTTTCTTCTGCATTTGATTGTGATATAGACTTTCAGATGCACTAGGCCTAGGGAAAGAAAACATGAAATAATACAATAAAGCATATTTGAGACTTTCTATTTTGGAATGGACAAGCAGAGCTCAGTGAGGTGGGATACCTTGGGTAGAGATAAAGACCAGTATGAAAGCAACCGTGAAGACTAGATTATGTCTCAAATCTGAATTGTGTTAGGAAATGCCTGGCTGTGCTGGTTTGAAAGGAAGTATGCCCCCTAAGAAAAGCCATGTTTTAATGTAAGTCCCCTTTCATAAAGGTAGAACAATCTCTAGTCAATACTGCATGTTTGAAACTGTAATGAGATCATCTCCCTGGGTGATGTGATTTAGTCAAGAGTGGTTGTTAAATTGGATTAGGTGACGACATGTCTCCACCC